>JAOTRK010205284.1:0-10090 GCA_028566135.1 Iris sibirica | reverse complement strand
GGGCTCGGCATAACCGCGTCACGTGACCGAATTTTCTGTGAATTATACCAGAATTTCCGGGCACGGGTCGTGACACGCGGTGCGCTGAGCGCTGCGCGGTGCGCTGCGCGGTGCGCTGCGCGCTGCGCGCAGTGAGCGAGCAGTTATGATCAGTGCGTAACGCACGGAAACGGCTCCGCCATTTCCGCGCACGTTACGGTACTGATCGGTCGTGGCCATGCCTATAAATAGCGGGCTCCTCTCTCTCATTCGACACACTACAGAACAGAGGTGATACTCTGAACAAATTCTGTGCATCGTCGGAGGAGAGGCTGCTGCGCTAAGGAGTTCTGCGCAAAATCAATTCTGCGCAAAGGAGTTCTGCGCAAAATCAATTCTGCGCAAGGGAGTTCTGCGCAACCAACTTTCTGCGCAACAGATTCCTGCGCGAAACTGTTTCTGCGCAAACAGAGTTTCTGCGCGGAATCAGAGCAGTCCGAAGAGTTCGTGAGGGTGACACCGAGCGTTCCAGAAGTTCAAAACTTGCTGGTTCCTGGGAGCAGATCCCCAATAGGGCGAATCTTGCTTTGAGCAACGGTGATCCAATCACCCCAGCATTCAACAACTCTACATCTCTTCCATCCAATCGCCTGTCATCTAAGAATTTTCCACAGCTTACTGACGCTCCGGCAATAACAGGACTAACCTTCGTGATCGAAACATAATTCATGGCTGATGAGAAAATTATAGAAAACATGGCAAAAATGGTACAAAACCCAAAAATGCCTGTTAGATGTTAGGATCTCCAATGGTCATGCAATTTAAGCTTTCATCCAAACTTGTCCTGGACTTAGAAAGACTACGACAAGGAATATATTATCACGGAGCCTAGGTAACGAAGCCCGGACATAATTTGTTTACGTGTCATTGGTCAAGTGCAGTAAGAAAAGAAAAAAAACCTACCTCCACATTATAGGTTCATTAGCTCCATATATTTTCATGCAGCCATTCAGCTTTTCCGCCGAGAAAACATAATAGTTGGTAAACACTACTAGAGTACCATTACAGTAAAGCAGCAAATTAAAATTTGAACACATTAAAGTTACAGTCAATGTAGCAAACAGATTACAAAGGGGGAAAAAAATACAGCTACAAGTTGGGAAAGGACAGACATAAATGGTAATCCTACAATAAGAGCAGGATCAGTAATCTTTCCCATTTCAACAAACCATCATCTCATACAGATTTATAGTGTCGGTCGCATGTAAATATCATAATATTCACCTTTAAAATTTTGCAAAGGGCATGTCTACAATACAAAGAAAGAAATCAGATCCTGCCCTAAATCACGTAGAAAATTTCAACTTAGAAGCGCCACAAGTCGGTTCAACAGATTAAGGCTGAATACTGTATCTTCACAATTGATTTTGACTGTGACATTCAACGGGTCAAAGCATCTACCTTCGGTATGTACCATTATCAGGCATGGTTTCGAGCTACTCAATATTTCGCCGCTAAATCTTAGGCACAAACCTGATGCATCATCTATATTGAAGGAAACAGGCATGTCCACTGATACAAGGTAAAGATTAGCATTACTGAGTACTTTTGATGCTAGACTCCGAGAAACTACAAAAATCTTGTCGCCGTGCATTGAACTCTGGCTCTCACTATCGAGCTCCCTAATATGATCTGAAAAAACACATCTGTAGAAAATCCGTAAAGTTCTGTTAGATCTCTACTTCTGTAATTCATAAAAGGAGGTAACTAGCACATAGCACAAGCTAAATATTCTCATTCCTCATCAGTTAAGCCTTCAAACTACTTAACAAAGCAAAAAAAAGAAAGAGATTTTTTTTATCATTATTATTACATATTTAATTACTTGTCGCATGAGCTTTTAACTTAAAAATTGCCAGCAGTTGCTTCTATGTTGATGACAAAGTTTCATAGTTGGCAGGTGCATGTAAAAAGTACAAAAAGGTTAAGGTCTTCCATCTTGTGCTAGACAATTTCATCCAACGGGTACGGAGATTAAACATTGGTTAAGATAAGCATAACAGGTATAATTAATTTGGAAGCAATGATTTGCTCAAACAGTGTGCATACTTTAGCAGGCAGCCTGCAAGTTTCAGAATGATGGTAATGGCAGGTATGGAAGCAAGAATAACTAGTTTTGTAGTGGGAGTGGGAGAGAAACTAGCAAATATCAGTAGGGATGACTGGTGAGCATTATTCGGTTTTGGACCAAAAACCGAACCGAACAAGAGATTCGGTTCGGTTTCAAAAAAAAATTGGTTTGGTTTCAATTTTAAAAATACTAAAATTCCTTATTCAGTTTCGGTATTTGGTTTCCTTATTCGGTTTCGGTTGTGGGTTTCAGTCCAAAACCGTAATATTTTGTGATCAAAATGTGTATATTTTGAAAATAACAATTCTATGCATGTATTTTGAAGCCCAACTTTGATAATTTAACAATTAGTCCAACTTAGGGCACAACTTTGAAACACAACAAATGTGTATATAAAAATAATAATTTTTAATATAATTTAACCATGATTCCAACTTTGGGTCCAATCCAATAGCCAAACTGGACAAACCGAATAGATTATTTGGTTCGGTTTCGGTTTTGGTTAATTTTGGTTTGGTTTCGGTTTTGGATATTGAGAATTTTGTTTTTGACTATTTCGGTTCGGTTGAAACCGAATAAAACGAATGCTAACCCCTACATATCAGTTTGTCCACAAGGGGCTGCCTAAATATCAATTCCTGCACACATGCATCTTAGGGTTGCCCAGATAGCTTCAAAATTTATTAATTTTATTCAGTTCAGGTATTTAAGTTGCTACCTGGAAAGTACCTATCTACCAATTGGAGCCATGTGTCCACTAAGATACACAAGTGCTACATATCATTGATTCCCTAACATTGACATAAACATACAATCATGTCAAAAGTGGATTATAGAAGTAAATTAACAAATTACTTCTCACCAGGGAACAAATCGTAGATGTTTATTCATAATAAGCTATAGTTTGCACATCTGAGTAACTTGGACTTTGAAATGTTATCTGCAAGACTGCAAGGGTTTAAGAAAAGCAAGTATGTTTTAATTGTAGTAGTAACAAAATGAACTATAGATGGATGTCAAGAATGTCACTGAAAAGGTTCAATGGCATGCCCCTCTTGCCATACCATAGTTGTGGTTATAAAGTTTCAAGGATTGACAACTTGACAAGTTGACAACCTGATGTGAAATTTGATCAAACACTTCATACGTGCTCGTGGACTTTCTCAAATTAAAGTTGTGTCCATCACCATTAGCATTATTGCACATAAGTCTTAGATTTGATATTGTTATAGTTGTTAGTCTTGATGATAATGTCCTTTTTCAGAATTGGTTTGACCATCTGTGACAAGCAGAAAGAAGTACTTCTACAGGCATTATGCATATTCCTCAATAAGAACATAAGAACTCATGCAACTACGTGTAAGCATCCATCACTTCTCTACATGGGTTACTCTAAGATATAGCATTATCCAATGTATTTTGCTATGTGGTTTATATCATCAGGCTTAAGGTCATAAGACTAGACTTTACATTCTAAACACATCAACATCCCTCTGGAAAGGTTAAACTCATTTGGGATTAAAGCTAAGTATTGTGGTAAAGGGACAATATGTGCTTCATGCTGGCAGCATACAAATTAACTACTTATGCTAAAAAAAAGAAACAGACGATAACGAGTCACTTGAGCTCACCTCTTCACACACTCGAACATCCCTCGTAAGTGAGATTGCTTGTCAGTAAAATCTTCCGAATTCATGAACAGGGGCCTTAGGAAATAACCTATCTCTGGCCATAGTTTAGTCATATACTTCTTCCCAGTGGAAAACACAGCCAACTTGATAGGTAACAGGTGGTGACGAAGTCGAACTTGAAGAACTTTCTTTGTAGTCTGGCCTGGTTCTAACGATTCAATCTCTTCTACAGGAAGTATAACTGGCACATCACTGGCATTTGATAGGTGACAGATGTAGTATCAGTAGTTAGTAAGTCATATGAAGTCAAAACTAGCAAGAAAGAAACAGACTAAATCCTAATAATCATGAAGAAATAAAATAATGTGTTCATGTGATTTAATATTACGGAGAATGGAGCACCTTTCATGCTTTTCCGAGACTTGCCTTGCAGATTCTAAACTTCCATCAGACTCGCCGTCCTTCACCACTATACTAGATAATAGTTCAGTAGAACAATTACCAAACAATACTTCAATGCATACTAGCAAAGGGGAGATAGATGAAATTTCAGATGAAAATGAATATTCCAATCTCAATCCATTTCCATTTGTAGGATCTAGGAGAGTATGGAGTTTAGGTTTGATATTAAGACCAAGATCCTTGATAGAAATTCTTGCAGTGGACTGTTGTCCGGAGTTTTGTAAAGATGATGAGCTAGGTTGATCATCTAGCCATGATTCCAGGGCCGATTTAGACATTAATTGCTCTAAACCTGAAGAAAAAGATGGAATATTATCTGCAGCAATTTGACTTGATTCACCACGATCACTACCAGCATCAGAAAAATGAACTAGAGGTCCTTTATCATCTCCAGCACCATTCAAAGCTAGATGAGAAACTTCAGAACTGTTACCACTAGAATCACTTGTAAATCCAGTACCTTCACGGTTGACTGAGCTGACAACAGAATGCTTAGAATCATAATTAGAACCACTTTCTTCATATGAAGACCCCGAAGCTGTTTCAGGTTCATCTGTTTCAAATGAATCACTGCCAAACACATTTCTGGAGGGCGCTTTTGACCTAAGAACCAACTCAGAGGAGAGAAAGAGGTCATTATCAAGTAGACTGCAAGGCTTCGGAAGAGGTCCATATCCGGGAGCTGCATGAAGAACTATGTGTGAGAGAGATCCAGGAAGATAAAACCGAATTTCATGTCTCGGATAAGTTGCTTCTGGTAGCCTCCTTGTAAACAAGTTTTTCATGAACTCATTGTATATGCCTCCTTCTGGAGGCAGGTATGAAATGCCTTCTTCCTGACATGGAGAGGTCTTGTGGCAGGGTGTAAGTTTCTCGACTAGTCTAGCACGATCCCGGATATCATAATTCAAGTCACATTTTGCCAACTCAACAATATAAGTTAAGATCATTCTAAGCTTCTGTATCTCCTCTTCTTGGGCATATAATACGACCTGGCAAGAAACATAAATAAAGAGAGAAGCACAAAATTATTTCAGTACCACACAGAATATGAATTTCCACCGACTTTTACTGTCTATCCTTTCAGTTTAAGCTCTCTGAACAGCCGAAAACTGCACATTTTGTAGTCATATAAGTTTGCTTATATCTTCAAATGACATCATTACTTTCACAGAAATCAGTTTGTTCTTACGTAGGAAACAACACTGCTCTTTAGGAATATATCACATTTTACAAACCAAGTAGCTGAAACTAGTTACATAGCGTGCTTCTTAGCAAAATCTATGTGGGTCATATTCAACACTGGACTTTGTCAGAGAGATGGTGGTGAGCGAAGAGAATGAAAGAAACGGATTACTTTGTTAGAGAAGGGATGGGTTGCAAAAATTGGACTTCAAGGAATTGTTCTTACAATTGATGTATCCTCTGACAATATTTTCAAGAAACAGAAGGTCACATGCAATTTATCCAAATGTCAATAGGAAAGAAGATAAGACATTGTATCAGAATCCTAAATGATATGAGAGGAAAGCAAAAGGATGACTATATGAGATGAAATTGATAAATGTAAAATTGGAAGAAATTATTAATGGGCATACTGATATATTATATGAATATGACACTTTTATAGAGAGAGAAGAAATTAGGGCGGGGCGGGGTGGATCCTGTCGTTTTAAATCTATACAACCTTCTAAAACAGCAATGTGCATTTCGGCCAGAGTACATCAAACTGCCGGTATCTTTCAATTTTTACGAACACTGTTGACTAACTAGGTTTATTTCCATTTGTTACAAGAAAAGTTCTCTCTTATCCTTCACTTCCATCCATTATAACGCCTCTCATTCCCATGGATTGTAACAAATTTCCAGTGATTACAATAATTACATCTGTTTCCGTTGAGTCCTATATATTTAATTAAGATTCTCATTCTTATTTTTGTAAAAAATTCTCTTACGTTTTCTCATATCCCTTTTCAAATCAGGCTTACAGCAAACAGGTAGACAACTGAAAAGTGAAAACACATACATGCATTAGACATTTAGAATAATTTAATCATATGACATCCCTAATCTTCCTCAAATCCTAGTAAAAAAAGCATTTCTTCACGTCCTTTCTCAAGTCATACATATCTTTGTGAGCAAATAATATTTCCGACTGATAGCATTTGGTTTTTATTCTAGACTTATCTGAGTCTAATTTCTTCAAATCAAACAGCAGATATTCCAAAACATATATTTAAATGTATTCTGACTATATCTAATCTTAATTTTCTCACATCCTTTCCTCAGCTGAAGAAATTTCCGATGAATGGCAATTAGTTTTTATTAGATTGAGCTTATTTAGAATTAGCAAAACCAGCAGAAAATATATCTTTAGTATCACATCCATATCGAACTTATGCATGCAAAGTTTACTTGGTTGAGAACGGGAGTTACGATGGAAGCTTCGGACTCATATTGTTCATTGGTTGAGAACGGGAGCTGAACTCTATGAGGTCGAATCTTCCGTTGTTCCTCAATAGCTCAGTGGTAGAGCGGTAGGCTGTTAACTAATTGGTCGTAGGTTCGAATCCTACTTGGGGAGATTTGGTTGATTCTTATTAATGACAAGGAACACATTTTTGCTGTGCTACTAATACTTATACTTGCTCTGCTATTCTGTCCAAGCCTGACTGAGAAAGAGTTGAAATACCAAAACCGGATATCAGTTCTTTCTCTCATTCTTGATCATGTCGTAATGGGATATGAAATTGATTTCTTTGCCTTTTCGACAAGAAATCAAAATTCCGTTGTAGAACCGAAGGGTATAAGAATGTTTGTGACCAAATTACATGATCTTCCAAAGCCAACCTGAATTATATAAAGTACTATTATGAGGTGTAAAGATGTTTTGTCTAAGCCTTTCTTCTTGGGTAACTACAACGTGTAATTTCCTTGGTCATACCTAATTTACTCTTGTCATACTTTGCAAGTGCAAAAATAAGAGGCCAACAGTCTTCAGGTTGGGCGGTGTGACAAGAATTCAATGTTTCCTTCTATACATATTCAGGGATGAGCAAAGATCTTTACATGTGAATTCAGCCCACAATCAAGATCTTCCAAGTCAAAAAAAGTCATATTCATAAATGCTTCCATAAATACATTTTAATTAACCAAATATTACTACACATTTACTTTATAACAATGTTCGTATAGCCCCTCTAGTTTCCTAAAAAATCAATAGACCCACTTGTGCAATAACCAATCCTCCTAAGGCTATTGTTGTTAATTAAAAAAAAAGTACAATGTTACAGTTATGTTATTCTTATTAATTATGCCAAGTCGTGAAGTGGAAACAGTAGGCAAGGCCAAAATAGAGTTGACATGTGAGGTCAAGTGAAACCTCGTAGTCTTAGTGAAGAAGATAATGTCAAAATTAATATCTACCTACATATGAAAGTCAATCCATTCTTTAAGGAGATCGTCCAATTGATGATTGGCACTTGGTGATCTCTAGATATAACTCAAAAATCAAGCATTTTGGATGGGCATGAGCCGACTAACCCATAGAACAAGTATGATTGAAGTGGGAAAAAAACGACAAGCCTTTATCCCAAATTTTGGGGTCGGCTATTTTATCCTTTCTTCCATTCAGCTCAGTTAAGTAACCAAAGTGAAAAAAATTGGATGGATTAAACTCATTGGAAAGTCACCATTCAAATTATCACACTTTGATTCACCTGACACATGGATTGGAACTATCAAAACCACTTGGTTTTTTGTTTTTAAACCGTCACAGTGAACAGTGTCATATTTTACCCAATGAAACTCCTTGTCTAATATGTCGGGCGTGTGTGTAAGAAAAAGAATACGGATTATGACGTGGCCTCGCACATAGTTACAATCTTGGCTTATACACCAGATGTACCATCCTATAATCATTTCTTTCATTCGAAATGTATGCGACAAAAAATCAAGTGGTTCGGAGGTTTCAAACCAATTGATTGAGGAGGTCTCATTTGCTTTACTATTCAGATCCTGTTAAAATGAAATTACATGATGCATGAGTCGGAAAAAACCTAAACCTTATTACTTGCTGTCCGGACTTTTTTAAATCTTAAAGATCGTAATGAACTGTGTGGATTTTCCAATGGGTAACTTGCCAAGCGAATATAAGCAGACACCACACCTAGCTTGGGTGTGGTGCCACATCATCTCTTTATTGAGTGTCCAAGCATCCAAAACAATCTGGTACGGGTATGGTGCCTCCATTGAAGCATCTGTGCAACACTGCACAAAGTTATTTCATAGTGTCACATTTTATTTAAATTTAATAATTTCAATTCCATGCAATCCATGAACATTGTATTCTTGGTTATGTACATATAACTTGCGCATTTAACAGTTCTAGTGTTTTTATCCGATTTTCATAAGGTAGAGGCTTTCATGTCAGCTAAAGTTTAAAAAGAATTATAATAAAATAACCTTATTTTATAAATTCCCTAATTTGATGCCTACAATTTCATGAAAAAAATTAGTTCTGATTTAACGCCTAAATACATGATTCTTCAGGTGTTCACTTTAAATGAGAAAATAATTCCTTTAAGAACCAAAGATACGAGGAAACCAACATAGAAGGAAACTACGACAATCTGCAGTTAAAAGCTAACGCTATACTATACACATGACAAAAACATTCCACATTCCAAAAATACCTTAGCAGCAGTATTTAGGATCTGATGCTTCGTCTCCAGCTCTTCAGAGGAAAAGCACTGAGCAAGATACTGAAGTACAGTGGGTACTATTTTTGGAATGATCTCTCCAACAGAGCAATACTCTCCTAAAATCCAAACAATTAATGCGCGTGCTGCAGGTTCCTTGATTGTATCCAAATACTGAGCTAACCTGACAATAATCTTGAAGGGGAGACGATTAGGTCAGGAAAAAAAAAATCCAAAACGACCACGGCAGATATGTAACATGGACACCAATATGAAAAAGCATGCCATAACAAATAATACCATATTGTCAGTAGTTCTTGAGAAGCACGTGTGAACAGAAGATGTGTGTAATTAAAATTTGATTTGGAGTACATGTTAACAGAATTTTGGAGTTTGCAGAAGGGATATATGACTATAAGAGTAACAACATACTGTTTAAGTTCAAGGGATCTTTTATGCAAATGTTTAAATCTCTATGATGTATATGCAGAAGAAAAAAATTATATAAATGAGAAATAAACACAAAAGATCTCAAACTTTATAAGACTATGTAGAGTCACAGGGATATGTACGTGAAACTTTCAAATCTGTTCTTTATATAAGGCTCAAAAAGAAGTATGCAAGAGACTATACTTCAAGGATGTGGAATATCTGTCTAGTTTACAAGAGTAAAGACCAAATTTAACACCAACGGGA
This sequence comes from Iris sibirica, assembly GCA_028566135.1. Taxonomy (NCBI): domain Eukaryota; kingdom Viridiplantae; phylum Streptophyta; class Magnoliopsida; order Asparagales; family Iridaceae; genus Iris; species Iris sibirica. The sequence goes on along the minus strand of JAOTRK010205284.1, from coordinate 491 downwards.
GCCATTCAAATCACGAGAATGCATGCCAAGGAGGTTGTTATTGCTTCTTAAAAAAATGAAATTAACTATTTTTATCTCCCATGAAACATCGGTGGCAAATGCAGAGTGCACTAAAAGTCTACAAAAGGAGGACATTTGGCACTAGATAGTATTGTGTTTAAGAAAAATTTATGCTCCTATATTCGAAAAGAAGAATATATGTGACAATTTAGTATTCCACAGAAACTACAATATGCTAAAAGGTCTGCTAGAGCAATGAGGTTGCGGTAGCTTAAGGATTATACCATGCAATATGTTGGACACATGGAATATACCATTACATATGTTAAAATGTTCCATTAGAACTTCTATGTGCACATTAGTAAATGAACACATTGTATTATATTCATCCGCACATTAGTAAATGAACTTCTCATAGTATGAGATGATTTCACGGGAGAAATCTGTATCTGACTAGCTTCTTCCGTTGGAATAATATGCATATCCAGGCA
>JAOTRK010204174.1:0-10095 GCA_028566135.1 Iris sibirica | reverse complement strand
TGTCACGATCTCTCTACTTGCCGAGCGATCTCTCTATTTGCCGCTGAAGCACGAATCTCAATCTTCGATACACCTCCACCCATGCCACGAACAAAACCCTTTTGATCACGCCCACATACCTAAGAAAAAAGATTATTTAAATGAATTTGTTTTCACTAATAGTCTAACAGAGGATTCAATTTATAAAACATATACTAAAATTTTAATCTCACAAATCATTGCGACAGGGTCATATTGAATATTGTAGCAGCATAAAGAAAAAAGGAATCCATATTGTTCATATTGTACATGAACTCATAATTCAAAAGAACCTGACATAGAAGTTTGAGGTTACAACAATGCAAGAATCTAAATGCATGTTTTGCATGAATCCTTAAATAAGATAAGAAACTGGCATGAGTAAGGAAGCCAGATGTTACCGAGAAAAATAAGAACACTGGGCAGGGATCTTCTTTCTTTTTTGCTTCACGATAAGCAAAATACAGCTTTCTATTTCCATTAGCAGTTCTGTCCCAAACACAATACTTGATACTCTTATGAACATTATCCTAACTATAAGATTTGATTATGAAAATTTTGGCATCCTTCTGCTTAGTAGAGAAGTTAGGCTTATGAACATTATCCTCACTGTAAGATGCATTCATTTTTTTAACTCAATACAAGTATATAATCTCTTGGAAAATTGCTACAATGCAAGTATGTATAGGTTATTGCATACTTACATTGTCATAGAAGGTGTATCTCTGGACATCTTTTCAATTATTGACATTATAGGCAATGTAGTGCTCAGAGCAGTCTGCAATCTTGAGCCTATAAAAATTTTAAAGTAAAGAATTATTCCAAGTATCATACAAACCGTTCAACCTATGAACTTGAACCAAGGGTTATTGAAACATTTTGGATCCTTACCGAGGGTGGAATTCTTCAGAATACAAATCTGACGTCTATGAAAAAATAGAACCCATCAGGATCAAGTAATACAATAAAAGAGACTTGTACTTATTCCAGACACAATTAAGAGAGGTTGCAATATCTTTTTTTGCATTTCCCAAGTATTCATACAATAAACTCGTTACTAAAATTTTATTACCATCCACCCACTGAAAAATATAATCAAATAGATCAAAGCATTTCAAGTCGGGGATAACATTCGTCAAAAAGCTGTTACTCAAAATAGTGCTAGTTAACCATATTCGAAAGGAGAAATACACAAGCCCAAAACATTCATTAATCACTTGTGCACCAACCCTATCACATGTAGGCCATTGTTATGTACATGATAGAGACAAGCAGGCCACTATGATGATGCATAAACACACTATTTTCATCTCTATCACGTCTTATTACTATAATGTGGGAAACAATCATATTTCACTGAATAGCCTATCCTCATGCTATATGAGATGCAAGTGATAAGACATTGAAAGGGGATGCCAACTACAAAAACCCATCTCAACATATTGCCAAAAATCCTTAGCTCCCTCTGCCTTGCACTTATTCAACATGCTACTCCCTTTTTACCTTCATTATTTAACATTTTGTCTGGATTTGGAACAGAAAAGGCAAAAGCATTCCCTTGTAAGATGTTCCCACACAAAACTTCATCATTCAAGATATATTCTCTGATACAAAAGGATATCTGGAAGGTGACTGATGTACAAAGCACAACCAAGACCGCTCTAACGATCAAACTGAACTAAATGACAGCCTAGTATAGAATTATTCGAGGGACAACCAAGTTTTCCTTGTATTGGGCACGAATCAGTTTTCCTTGTATTGGGCACAGTCAGTCTGTTACTCATTGTAGGGGATCCGACTTTCGCCCATCATCCAAGCACCTTAAGGAACTGAACTTCAAATATGCCTTACGCTCCAAGCATTGAAAAACATATTTGTAGTAAAAAAAAAATGGGCAACACTAAAATAATTCAAGCTACTACTTTGACTTGCCCTACATAGAAGCTACAATTTTGAGTTGTGCACTAGACTCATTTAGCAAAAAAAATTAAGGAAGCATGTGGAGGCATTTGCAGTTCGCACGTGATCAAAAGAAGGCATTCAATGTTTATGTTCATGATATAGTGGGTTAATGATCAAACTATCAACCTTGACGAACAACTCAAAAAAAGTGCTTAGAACAGAAAAAAAACACATAAAAACATGAACTCAAAAGTGTTGAAGGTGAAGAGGAAGCCATACTCTTTATCTCCAAGTTTTACTTCAGTTCCTCTATACTCAGGCAAGAGTACAACATCCCCTTCCTTCACAGAAACAGGGATGAGATTCCCATCTCTGGTGCGTGCACCAGGGCCAACTGCTACAACTTTTCCTGAGTTCAGCTACAATACAGAGAACAGAAAATCAAATATTCCATTTACAAGCTCCCAATATAGCACAAGATCAAGTAAACTACAGATTAATTAATGTCTTGAGGTTGAGAAGATACCGTTGACTAACTAAAAATGTTTCCAATATAATGAATTATAAGTGTTTGCACAATTAAGCTAAAAGTTTGGGTTCAGTTGCTAACAATATGCTAAGTAATCAAATGGTTTTCCTAATTAACTGTGTGCCTGGTCAAGCAAACTTTCAAGGTGACCACATAATCACTTTCAAGCAAGCACATAACCGGATTAGTCTGTAGCCAGAACCTCGAGTGAATGAAGTAGACCTACTGAATCTGGAATGGTGCCAGTTAATTTATTTGAATCAAAAAGTCTACAAAAAATAATATATATAATAACAAAATATCAATCCCAAAACGTGGAGATAAAAATTATTTTGGAGAGCTTGACAACAACTGGACTGGGAAGTCTTACACGTGTATCAACTGCATCTGAGAACTGAAGAGACTTGCTGGAATGTTACCAGATAGTTGATTCTTGTTGAAATGGCTATTTGCGACAACATAGAGATAAATGATGTTTAGATGGAGCAAATTGTGTCCAGAATTGGAAACGAAACCAGAAACTACTTACAAATGCTTAGCATTGAGAAGGGAGTCCAATCCTGGGGAGTTTTTTGTCGAGACAGGGAGAGGCCCACTGATCTGGTTGTCTGCCAGGTCTAGCCAGTATAGATTCGAGAGTTTACCAATAGAAGGAGGAATCTTGCCACTGAATTTGTTTGAATTCAGAGCCCTGGAAGAATGATTCAGTGGAAAAAGAAGATGAATTCATTACTTCTAAAGAAGATAATTAGTTTGTTCGAAGAAGCAGGGGACCTTACACAAATGAGAGTTGTGGCAAGTTGCCTAGTTCTGCTGGGATGCTTCCAGAGAAGCTGCAGCCAGACAAGATTATGTGAAGTATTATGGAAATCTTGGTTAAGTGAAAATAATAGATGTCGTTATGTTATATAACAAAACTATAAATCTTACAGGGTGCCGAGCTGTTCAAGTGCTCCTATCTTTAGAGTCAATGGGCCACCAAGATCCGGGTTGGAGGACAAATCCCTGCAAGTAACATCCTCGAACTTCAATACTATTATTGAGCTAATCACGGTTAAAGATTTGCCTCATCCCTAAACCCTAATAGGATGGAAGTGTTAGTTCTCGAGATTGTATTTTGTTCCTAGGTAGGGGTTAAGTAGAAAAAAACAAAATGGCCTCTGCTTTGCGAGTAAGTTGGACTGAATGTACTCAAGACTTGTAATGACAAACATAGCTGGTTAGCAAATGTTCGATACATCTCATTACTTGCAAAAAAAGTTTCTATATATGTAGTACAACTGTGAACGGTAAGTTAGCAGACTAGACAATTAGCCATTTGTGAAAGTCCTGAGAAAAACAAGTGCATACAAGATATAGGGGCCAGTCGAACAACTTGGGAAGCCTGAAAATAGATATGGAATCTAAAATTGTATTGTCACACAGTTTAAGCACTCTCTCTATATACATGTATGTACGTACGTACGTATGTACGTACGTACGTATGTATGTATGTATGTATGTATGTAGGTAGGTAGGTAGGTAGGTAGGTAGGTATGTATGGAATATTAAGGATTCAGCATAGTTCTTCCTGAAGATTTTTATCATTAATCATGTTGGTATTTAATAAGTTGGGCCACTCTATACACCATTCTTATCGCTTGATCATTACTGCGAGATGTAACAAATTAGTTCAGAAGCACCTACGGAAGAAAAGTAAAAAAATTAATGAATAAATCAGAAGCTACTTTAAATGAAACTATGGTAATCCAATTGTTAATATTTCAACCCGTATAAGCAAATCATTTTCTAAGGACACCATTTTTAGTATCAATACACATAACAAATCCTTCATTCATCCCAGAACATTTGTGTCATCCTTTTCTTTTCATTCATCCCCATACCAGATGAAACATCCTACACTACAGTAATGTCCAAACCAATCTCAAACATAAAATTGTACCATCTTTCTCTAGAGAAACTTTGAAGATTGGACAATAAATATTTAAATAGCAAAAATGAAAAAAGAACAAATCATGACCATTCATAGCTCATTTTGAAGTGATTTTATAGTCAACTGAGCTCATAATCTCAAAAAATAATTGAATGGCAATATTGAAAACATAATAGTCAGAAGACTCAAATGACTACCTTCCATTTTGGTGAGGACTCTATTAACTGCACCAACACAACCTTGACAGGACATGGCAACCTTAAGCACAACAGTCTGCATAAAGAACCAAAAACAATTCTCTGGTTGATGAAAATCCGGAAATGAGAAGTAATTGATATCTATATTTCAAATATTGAGTATCAACAAACAAAAAGAAAGGATATAAAGAATTTGCACATGCAGAACTCTTATTTATTTATTTTTGCAAACAAAATGATAGTATATTGTAAACGTAAGACAATAACACAGCACGGTGTGTGCTGCCTTTCGAACATATGCACGGTGTCAAGGTAAGATATCACATTTTGAGATACACAATAATCTGACCTAAAACAACCTACTGCAAAACAAAGTTATTTTCTAAGCAGGGATTGTCACTGTCACAAGTCAAAAAGGATTAGGATCATTGACAACCTCACTCAAGGGGAAACCTAAATTCAATTGCATTTAGTTATTTCGGACGGGAACCTAGACCATAAAGAAAAATACTGATTTTCTCCCTCAGTTGCTACTTTATGACTAATTATAATGAGAGGAAATATCTTCTGATCTTCTCTAATAAGTCCTAAAAGATTGTATTCCTAAAAAGTGACTCAGAGACTTCCGGAAGTTCAATAGTAATATATGTCCAAGCGAGAGTACTATATAATCTGAATGGTAATTGCACTATTCTCTTGCATAGTAGAAGGCTGGCTCCTCCCTTGCATAGTAGAAGAGGCCATGTTAGATCGTAAGTTCAGTAGACATCTTGAAGGGAGGGGGAATTTGGATATTGGAGAATGAAAGGGCAAATCACTTTGGGACCGCTATGTAATACAGTAATAGCCTTGGTGGGATGTGCATCACAAAGAATGTAAAAGAAGAACAGGGAGTAGAGTAAGAACTTTGAGAGTTCAAGGAAGAAGAGTTCATAAATGTAGGAGATGAGTTTATTGCCCTGAGGAGAGTCCATATTCAGGTGGCTTAGAATATAGGTTGTACTGAGACGACTACGGGTAAGGATACGAAACAACATCTATACACAAATGCAACAAATCTTAAAAATATAAGTCTGATACCACATGAAAAAACTTGCATACATGTACTACATAACAAGGTTCACAATGTTGTATTGGACCCTTCCTATGAGTATCGGGATCGGCGATGTCGACAGTATCGGATCGGAATATCGAATTTTTTGGTGTATATATATATATATGATCAAGATACTGGACAAGGTTTGATTCAAGCAGAAGCTAGCTTGCTAGTTAATTGGAGGTGGGTAATATTCGGTATGTGAGAATGAGATCTGATTCTAGGAGTGGCGTGCTTGTTACTCTCTGGGTTAGTGATATTGTCCCTTCATTTGCAAGTTATATTGATAGGGTGAAGTTTGAGAAAAAAGTTAGCTGTGTGGCTTGTCGAGGATGACTCTCTGGGTTAGTGATATTGTCCCTTCCTGCATCATATTTTCCTTGTACTCGACTTGTTTCAAATTTAACATCAATTTGCTGGATATACTGTGTAGCTTGTTTCATTATTATCATTCATTCTTGTTATCTACTTAATGGCAGACAGTGCATGCCGAAACAACTTACAACGATTCCAATTGAGTAAGCTGGCCAATGTCCCCACTTAGTGTGCCTTTGATTCCTATGGTTGGTAGTTTCCTGCAAACATGAAATCCGTAAGCACATAACGGAAAGAATTAAAGACATCAAAGAAAAGAGAGGCAAGACCGGGAAGGCTTACAGCATGATAACTTGGGACTTGTTGTTGCACACGATTCCATCCCATGGTGCACCACAGGGATCGTTCGACTTCCCCCAACTTGGTGGTACGTTCTGCCATTCGCTCATCAGAGAATGGAGAGCAACCGCTGCAATTATTGAAAATATCACTGTTAGCTCTAAATTGAGTGGCCTTTCTCTTTTTTACGAGATGCAAATGCAAAGCAACAAATATCCGAAACGATGAATTATGACTTTAGAAGGGTTACGGAATTCTGATGAGCTGTCCTTATTAAGATGCATCAAGATATCAAAATATTCAACCAATTCCTGTCAACTTAAATATGCTAGAAATCAACGATAAGGAGGGGGATTGAAGATGATATTGATCGCTCAAGGATTTTAGTGCGCAGCTTTGTGGGATTTATGGTGATGATTCTAAAGACACAAACCTTTCGATCAAGACTGCTTGAACACAATTCAAGTATATTAAGGAATAGAGAGAAGAAATAACGAGACTCACCATCTTGAGAATCTGTATCGCTAAGACAAACTTGAATGCCTGTGGGAAACACGAAGAGCACTAGTATCCTTCTGGTCACCCCCATCGATCCTTGCCAGGCCTGCTCGAGGAATTAGTCTTAGCTTAGTTACAACTTCAGGCCAGGGAACACCAAAAAAGGCCGAAAATGTTCGTCTGGTTGCACGAATTAATGCTTTCCTAGAATCCAATCTTGAAAGCCAATCAAATATAATTTTCACTGCTATAGGGACTCACTTGCCAATCTCCTTTGGTTACTTCTTCCAGAGGGATCAAGTAGTACTTGATTTTTGCCGATTGTGCGTCCTTCCCAATTACATAAGTCCTCGTTTTGGTTCGTACTGCAGCTGTCTCTGGAGGATTTTGATGATGATTATCGGTGACTACAAGGAAAAGGGAACTCAAATAATAAATAAATAAAATTGAAAATAAAAAGAGCACAAGTTGTTGAATTGATCTCTTCCGTTGGTACTGATATTTTAACTTCAAATGTGTGGTTTTTTGTATTAGTCCTTTCATAAATTTCATATAATTATCCCCACCCAACTTGTCCCTATTGACTATTTTGTTGAGAGTTGGTTCCAAGAGGAGTTTAAGAATGGCAAGTGACAACGTGCTTTAACATGGGACAAAGTCAAGGCTTGGCAACTTTTGACAAATTTCTTCTGGAGAGAAGCAGTCAAGCACATTTACATTACAGTAAAAAGGAAGTGCATTATAAGGAAGGGCAAGGTAAGGTCCACACAACTTTTAGGAATTTGACACCTTCTTATTCACAGCAGGGACTTTGCTTGGATGTAGTACGGATACAGATACAGATACAGATACAGATACAGTATGCTACTATGAGGGTCGTAGACTGAACCAATAAGATGGCATACTATTCTTTTACACCCTTGATTATTGATCCTTTTTTTGTTCAATTTTTTTCAGTGGTAAAGTCAAACATTTGAAAACACAACCAGAACCAAAGCCTAATTTATTTTTGTAGCAGATTCATATTGTAAGCTTCATGAGGTATGGATTCAGGTAGTTCTTACCAATACTTATCAAGTCATAGTGCTCATAATTTATAACTAAATGATTCAACTATGTTGAATGAAAATGAATACGACGAGACAAGATACGTACACATGGACTCTACAACATTAATTTTGCCGTGCACTAGTGTATTCAGGAGTGTTTGTGTCGTGTTGAATACTTGTTCTGACACACCTGACAAAGACATGGCACCAATTTTCGAAATATCCTTGCTTCGGAGTGATTCTTTTTTGGTTGCATACACGTTCCAGGAACCTCAAACTCATAACTCGAACAGGAAGCACATATAAAGCTTTTTATCCTCTTCCTCATAGTCCTAATCTACACATCCCATTAAATCACGACACACAAATCCCTTATGCATTATGAGAGGTTCACAGCCTAACTAGGCCTAATTTGGATTGCATTTACGTTACAGCTGAACACTGTTTGGTGCCATCAGGAGCCAAACAACTTGCCTTCCAGATGGGTGTTTGCTCAAATGTAACAAAATGGCATTTCTGGAGTGCCAGCACAATGAACATTTCGGGAATGGACGTCTGAGCAAACGCTCATCACTCCAAACTACAATCCAAACTAAGCCCTAGTAAGCACCTCCGTTAGCTATGGAAAAATCATTCAAAGTCCCTACCTTCTCTCCATCATCCAACAAATCAATGTACCCAACATAAGAAACCCCTATAAATAACATGTTCAAATTGTGTTCTTATATCCTGATAAATTCCAAAGTTGCAATATTTGTATCAAGAACTACAGACCTGCTGATCAATGTCGGACACGTGGACGGTCCTCTTGATCACCTCCTCCCGCTAAGCCGCGCTGGTCAGGGTGTTCATCCGGCGTTGTCCCTGACTGAACCCATTCTTCCTCTGCCGAATTAAAAAATAGTCAAACCGATCAAAACTATCAAAGAAATTACCCAAAAAACCCTACCATTATCCTTCCATTCCCAACGAACTCCCCGTTTTCGAACCCGACATGGCTCAAAAAATTGTTCGCATAAAACCCTACGGAGGCGATACCGCCACCATGGACGAGGGACGGAGGGACGAACTCCTCGGCCATGGGGTTGAGCTTCGAGAGCAGGTCTTCGAGATGCCTCGTTTCCTCCTTGAGATCCTCCTCCTTCCTAGCATCGGCAGCCACGTCAACGGAGAAGGGGGAGAGAGAGCTCACCAAAAAGAATAGAAAATTTCTTCTATCAATGGAGAAGGGGGAGAGAGAGAACAACAAAAAAATATTCATCAGAGACTTATTTTTGTTATCGTAGAAGTTGCGGGGCTGGGAGGAAAAGAGATCTGAGGAAGAAGAGAGGAAAAAAAACAGATGAAAAGGGAAAATTTTAGCGCCAATTTTTTTAGAAAAAAATTTCTCTGTTGCCACATCCGTACTCTATTTTAATATTTTAATAGATTCGACGAACATAGTCTGTCAAATAAATAACTATTGTCCTAATTCGTCGTTATTAGCAAACCTAAAGAGTCGAAAATTGCTATTTTTGGCGTAGTGAACCTTCTACCAATAATTCTGTCGATGGTGGTCCATTCTAGTCGAATCCCAACCCAATCATCCTCAGAGTTATCCACGAAGTCCATTTGATTTTTGAAGCTTTTTACTCTAAGATTTAATCAAGGATTATTCTTATATGCCGTCTTAAATTCTTCTTCTGGGATCCTGTATAGAACATGTTGTATAAGATGCCAAAGCATTATAATGCAAAATCGTACATATACAGCAAAATAATAGAAAATAATACATTTTTCACTATTTACGATGCAGGAAACAAGTTGTCAGATTAATGAAGTATGTGTATTCACAGTTATACTCTACTTAATTAGATAGATGGGATCCAGAAAAGGTTTGGTTTTCTTAATTTGCAAGATATAAAAGAGCAGGTCAGAACCTACCAGGTACAGTGAAGATATGAGAGTCCCTTCCATGTCACAAGATATTTTCTAGCATGTTTTTTCTTTGTATCTTACTTTGCCATATCAATATTGCCATAAGTTGCAGGATGCATTTCAGAATCCAAAATCTTCTCAACTTGATTAAGGGGGAGACCTGAAAATACCAAAAGTACCAAAGCATCATCGAAAAGTGATACATAATCAGAGACATTAAGGAAGAGAGTAAGTTCTGATGAAGCAAACACATTCTGGACAACTATAGCTACAATCAGGAGCAGTTTTCCGTCGGGGGAGCA
>JAOTRK010203063.1:0-10210 GCA_028566135.1 Iris sibirica | reverse complement strand
CCCAGCACTCATAGTAGTGGCTGTATCTCTCAATAGAGTTCTTTGCCATTTCTCTTTTCATTTCACATTCATCATACTGAAAAAATGAATTTGCTAGATATGTCATCATGAGTATTTCAATTATCTCTTTTCACTTTGTTTTTTATAGGAATACAATTTGGTTGGGATCTCCTTGATGCGCATCCTTTTTATCTCGAGTTCTTGATTTTTTATTTTAGTTTTTTGTAATTACATTCAAGTGTGTACAAGAGCATATCCCTGTTTAGATTAAAACAGAAATAGAATGATTCTGCAGTAACCTGATACAACCCTATATGCTATCAGGCCTAGTGTCATCGAGAGCACTTTGAAAGAACCCTTCCCAGGATGGATGGAAAAAATAGGTAATCTAAACACATCATAACTTAAAAACCCTAAAGAGACAGCCAACCCGCAAATAAATAGGGAAAGCTATATTAATGTTACAAATGACCCAGTATCGAATAGTATATATGAGCGGATCCAGCCCGCCCAATTTTTCTCTTTTTCATATGTTTTTTTTTATATTAGTTATATCACATCTCTCCCACCCAAGTCTACTCAAGCCTACCCTAGCTTACATTCTTGGATCCGCCCACGATAGTATCAAAAAAAAGTAGGCTATGCTCTTGAACTAACATGACACTGGCCAACATTTTCTTGCTCTAGGATGATGGATCCAATTATTCTATACTATGGTAAAGGGCAACTCATTGGATTTCTTATTGATCCGAATGGGGTATTAGATGTTGTAAGTTCTAAGGTCACAAAGATTTACTTGAAATTATATATCGTCGTATCTTTAGAAGTTAAGTAATTCACAAAATGGTTTGTGGAATAGGTACCTGCAGATATGGTTGTGAGAGCGACTTTGGTAGCCATGGCGAAGCATGGGCAGAGCAGGGATAGCTGAATGCACATTTACCAAATAGCTTCGTCCACTGTGAACCCACTTGTTTTTCAGGACTTGGTTAGCCTTCTTTTCGAGCACTTCAACATGGCCCCTTACATCGATGCTAAAGAAAATCCAATAATAGTTCCAAAAATGAAGCTTTTCACTGACATGGACGAATTCTTGGCTTATGTATCTTCAGAAGCTATTCAAAAGGGTGGGAGAGTGGTTGTTAAGTCAGCTTTCCGTAAGAAGCTGTCTCAGAGACTTAACAATATCTTTATGAAATCAGTAGAGCAAGCCAAATACTTGGGAAACATATATGAGCCATACACATTCTATGGGGGAAGGTGAGTTTATCCTAACAGAGATTAGATTTACTTCAACTGTTTGTAGTATTAATTTTGATATTGTTCTCGTTGTGTGTCTGACAGTTGATAAGTGACTTTGCGACAAAAATGGCAGGTTCGACAACAAAAATACATCTCTAACATTCATATTCCTACACTCAAAAGCTGATGGGAGAGATGTCGGAAGAAGAGATCCTGAACTTTGGCTTCGATGTAGGAAGCATAGATTGCAAAGACTACATCTCTAACATTCATATTCCTGCACTGAGAAGACATGTCATGCAAGGAAAGGCATGTGCACTAGTAACTCCCAACCTATCTCAACTACAGTATAAGAATATATTGTTACGCATAAAGCTGCCACCTAAGTGGTCCATTAGTTAGGGCTAGTGGAAGCTCCTCTGTCATCAGACTAAATTTTCTTGCATTTATCGAAAGCAAACAGATTTTATACGGTTAAAAATGGCTTCAAATATCACTTGTGATAATGTCATAGGCTCCCACCCAGATGGCTAACCAGATAAGGTGACGTAGATATGATACAAGTGCCACAGAAATAATGGAGTATACTAAACCATTATGAAGCAACTACTGTGAGGACTCAAAATGAGCTGAGAGAGGAAACATAACTTTTGAATCCATTTTTGTGCATCCATCAAAACTAGGATGAATGTTCACCCTTCTACTCAAGGATTGTCGTCACTACTAGTCAAAACTAATGTGGATGTCCACCAACCACTCCTATCCAAACCACTTTGGTTTCGACTTTTAGAAGACCAAATGCATCATAGGTGACTCTTGGCAAATGCATAATGACACTAAGGCCAGGCATCTGTGTGGGGGATTAATATAGGCTATTGCCAAATGTACCACCAAGAAATAAACTGGAAAAGAATAAACAGTCTGGAGCAAACTCAATGAACAGTCAATGTGCAACCCCAAAAGACTAAACGGCTATAATCTTACAGCATGACAGCAGTCACTGACAGGTAAACACCAGTTTCAGGTCTGTATATACAACAAAAACTACTACTAAGTTACATTCAGGCATTTCTTTTTGATTTAGTCATATTCTCCCAACTTGAAAAGATTAATCTTAGTATGGAGTAAAGTACTGCATTGATGCAAGTAACAACGAAATTCCAACATGAAGAAGGGCAATACCAAGGATAAAGCAGACGGAAGAAGAGGCTTATAATATGACGGGGATGCCGCCCAACCTGTATTTGACAAGATGCGGTTATTCCAGATGTGTCCAAAAACAAAAACAAAATTACTTCCCCACTCGGGCAAAAAACTGAGAGGAGATGAACAAAGACCTTGTTAGACAAGGACAACAAGAGAAGATTTGCACATGTTAATACAATTAATAAAATCTTGGATGCTTGTAACAAAAGCACACCTTTTGGTCTTTTCTACTGCCCTGTTATCTACTACTATTTCTCATGTTAATATGTTACTTCTCGTCCCTAAATGCCATGTACCTTGTTCTGTAAACTATTTTCATTTGTTTCTCTCTCTCTTTTTTATAGACGGCTTTCTTAAAGAAAAGCAAGTATGCATATATAGGTGTTCTGCTAGCTGAGCTCGGCACTCAACATGGGCATTCAGAACCCATTCAAGCATTTCTATAGATTCTCGACCTCATGTACCAGCAAAAAATGACTAGAACATTACCAGACAGTTCGAGAAACTTCCCCAAAAAAACATTTTAACTAGTGAATTACTTATAATTATATTAAAAAGAATCCAAAGTATGTTGGTTTAAAAGTTGCATCCAATTACCATAGGCTCTTGGAAACAAAAAGAATATGACACTTACAGGGAAGAGGAAATCCAGCGTATCCCAGGCTGCATGGCGAACAGCTCTTGTTGGATACATAGGGCCCCCAGGAGTCGTGAAACTGTAGAGGCATGCCTTTAATCTTGTACTTGTAGTCATCCTCAGCTCAAGACCTACATGATAGATGGACAACAATATATAGCAGGCATCATACAAGAATCAACTTAATTATCGACAGTAACAGGACAATTGTTCTCTCTTGAATAGGGAATGCAGAAATCCGATAGTAATTAATAATTACCTTGAAGGGCTCTAATCTGGGATAAGTAATGTAAAGGGACTGGCTCCACTTTCAACTTTTGAAGCTGAGATAACAGGTTAAAACAGAAAGTTTAGACCATCTCTGAGCGACAGGTGGGAAAGGTTCAAATTGTTACATGTTTGAAGCAAGTACTTGATCTGATAACTCGTTCACTAATATGTCAGCTGGACCCCCTACCAGGAAAGAATTTGTATAACTTGGAAAATGCTCCAAGAAACTTTCAAGCATGTGACCTGCATTTCAAACAACGGAAGACAATCAAATTATGTAAAATATTCAATAAACAAGCAAGCATAATGATGGTAAATAGGTATTTACGCACCTAAATCATAAAAGAATATAAACCGAGAAAGAAGAGAGAAAAGATCTCGACGAGCCTTGAAGAAATGTTAGAGAAGATGTCGAAAAAGAAAAGAAAAAGAATAATACTAAAAATGCCACGATGTATCAAATAAGCTGAATAAGGTATATAATACCTGCAAAGAAATTTTATCCACACTGACAGGATCAAGTGCAACCTCCTCAAGTAGATATTATGATTAAAAGAACACAAATAAAAGAGTTATAACTATGTAGCATACACCAAGGTTAAAAATGGAAGGCCACAATAAAAGGACCAAGAGGGGACCAGAAAAGTAATCAGGCTCTTACCCTGTACAAGGATAAAAACGTCTTCTATTTGTCTGAATATTAATCATGTAGTTAAGCACGGAGCGGTTTCGAAAACTTCGGTAAGAAAATTACTAGCAGACACAACACAAGCTTGGGAAGATATTGATGCAAGTTCAGCGTTGATCTAATCCTAGCTATATCACAAACAGACATTAACTCTTGCAAGTGGCTCGCTGATATGCTAATGAATGGTTTCATGCAACACTGTAAAATATAGAAGATAGATTCTAAACTCCAAGCAAAAACGCAAGTTCATGATGTCGCTCTATGTTCAAGGATTGTAAAGTTTAACTATATAATGAGCAAGTATTGTGTGAGTGCAAAGCACGAACTAGTATTCTTGACTTCATTAGAGTCTAGTTTGTAGTGCACATCCTCTGCAAAGTCTTGCTTGAGGGTAAGTCAAAAACGAGTCCTATTGAATTAAATTAATGGAAGCTAGTGTCCAAAAGAGTTTTAGATCCATCAATCATTCAGCACTCTGTATTATTGTTTATCCTTCCCTACCTAGAAACTAGGGGTAGGCCTAACAGAACATGGATAGAAGGTGTATAGAGTCTATAACAAAGGATATCATTTTTGTTAATGTTACAAAGCACGTGGCCCTTAAGAAAGCTGAATGGAAGAAAATGATCCAAATAGCCGACCCAAAAATTGGGGATAAATGCTTTGTTTTCGTTGTTGCCGTCCCTACCTGTAGGTCTGTATTTCCATATTTGTGCAATCTACATTAGGATTCAGCAAGCACTAGATATTATAGCTCAAAATGGAAACAAATGCTCTAATATTTGACGGTTAATGTTCCTGTCTTTGCTAGCATATGATATTCCGTTTTCCTTATCTTCTCCGATATAGAAGGATTAAGAACTGACTAATTCCCTAGAATAGTAGAATCATCCTAGGCATCCTTGGAAATGATAAAAACAGATCTAAAACCTATCAATTGAAAAGAGAAAAATCAATTCCCACAATTCTACAGACTGTCATCCTCCATATTCCAGTTGAGGGAAATCATAACAGGAACAAAACTTCAGCAACATGAACATAGATACTTAAAGAGTAACATCAGCAGGTGATGTGATAGTGACTTGTCTGGTTAGGGCACATAAACATTTTATCTCTGGTGGGAAGCCATAGTCCCCCTCTTTCTACATCACCTGAAAACATATCTGAAGTTTTCTATTGATCTTTCCTAAACCCTTACGAAACCAAAATCCCAATCTACATCCTAATTATTGTCCGTCACCAGTCTATCTTTGACCATAACCATCACATGCTCATAGCTACATTGCTGAGGAATTCAGTATTAACATAGAGATCTGATGTCCGGTTGACAACCAGTCCCAAAATCTTTGTCAAATCTTGGAGCTTCTTATGTTTATGGCCAACCCCATAATGATGGGAGAAGGTTTGGATGATGATAATGATAATGATATGATATACGATCTTCCCATTTCGAGACAATAAAATGAACCCATGGGCTGATGCCCTCCATATCAATTACAGAACAATCAAGTATTATCATCAGCATAAAGGGCTTATAATCTTCAAGATGAATAAAAGAAAAGAAGGTCAATAGGTTAGCATTCAATCTATTTGTTCAATTAATTTTCTAAAGGAAATGGTTCCTAAAGTGTCCCCACTCAACCTCAAACAGTGTGTTATAGCATGAACAATAAATAACTGCTAACAGTTGTAAGGTTTCTACAGTGTATCCACTCAAGCCAAAATATGAATGCATGTACAAAAAGAACTTCAAGAGTTGGCATCATCTGTTGGTGTATTTCTTAAAAAGAAAGGTTAAGCAAAAAACACAATTAACTGGTGTCTTTCAGTTAGGAAAGACAATTGAAGTCCAGAGAATAAGCACAGTTTGAAATTATAGTGAAGTCTACGCATGATGTTATATCAAGCAAAACTACAGATCCATTATGAAATAATAAAGCCCCTGAGCTACATTTTTCTTAACAAATATGCACCATAAAAAAAAGAGAAGTTACGGATGTTAAACACTTTCTACCGTATCCACCTAGCGACACATGAAATCGTCTGTCCCGCACTCTTTTCATCAGTTCGAGTCCAACTTGGAACTTTATAAGTATAATTTGATTTGGAGTTGAAACTCTGATTCGACCGTTAACAGTGTCACAAAGCTAAAGTTGATTTCCCACTCTTATTCCAACACAGACTTCCTCACTAGTTACCTGATAATTTAATATGGTCTAGAACAATAATGGAAATTTCTAGGCCTAAGCTTTACCAGCCTGGTATTCAAACTAAAATGGATGTCCCTGTTCCCAACTTTGTGTTGTAATAGCTTCAAGCTAAAGTTGGAGTCAACAAATTTTACCTTAAATGTATGAAGTCATGAATTTGACTAGATATGGGAAATGCTACACCAAAAGCATGCTGAGTGCTATTTCGCACAACAAGATTGTATAGAAGTGAAAACATAATACGGTTGTAATTATAATTCTGGAAGTTCATTTAATTACTCTCAAACATTTCAAAAGAAAAGAGCCTAACAACTAAGGAACATTAGTGATGGATGAACCATCCATAACCAGCATGTAAGATTCCTGACAATGGACATGACAGCCCATTGCACAAGGAAAATTAGGGATGGCGTACGTGTCTCGTTTGTGTATGTTTTTTTAATTATTTGAGATGAGAGGAGCAAAAGCCTCAGTACCAGCAGGTGGAAGGGTTTCTTGCGCTGAGCAGCGTATCCCCGACAACAAAGAAGACCCAACTAAACCCAAATTAGCGACCCCGGGAGGGCAGTCAACCTTGTGAAATAAATTAGTGATTTTGCAGAGCTTTAGGCGTTTGGGGCATTTCGTCAAACAGGTGGGGGCAGAGAATGTAGAGAGGAAGTTGTTGGGTGGGAGTGGGTGGGAGCACCTAAAGGGGTCTCGGGCAGAGGTTGAGAAGCCTCCCTGAGTAGAGCAGGCACCGCCCTTGGAGCGGCTTCGTCCCTTGGGTCGGCTTCCTGCCGGGAGAAGGAGCGGACCATACAACCAGAACTGCAGAGCAGCAACTGGAAGACTGAGCACGAGCCACCGGAGAACCAGGAGGAGGACGTACCTGAGCTGAATGGAGACGGGGAGGAGACTCACGGCAAGAACTGGGAGCATCGACTCACCTTTCCTAGGGGTTAGAGCTTCCGAAGCTGTTTCTAGGGCTAGGGCTCTCCCTCCCCCCTTTTTCTTTTAGGGTTAGGGTTTCGGTGGGAGGCGGAGAGACGTCGAGGTAGATCATCCCCAGACCGCCTAGTTCCGAGAAAAAGACCGTGGTCGACAGACGACCGTGTCTCGCACCGAAGCTGGCAGGATAGCCACGAGAACAAGACCATCGCTCCTCCTCCCCGGTGATGGACGCGTTGGAGGCGGAGAGGCGTCGATTCTGCTCCTCCAGTTAGGGTTGGGATTCAAGTCGTAAGCTCTTATTTGAGATCAAACCCTAGAAATTTGGGAATGGGAGTGGTAAAAAAAAATTTATTTGTGAATGGGAGTGGAAAGATGGTGCTATCGGGAATGGTATTAAAAAAAGTTCTATTTGTTTTCTTATTTTATGCGTCGACAGTACAATTTTTTTTAATAAATTACCAAAATGGCAGATGAGGTCCTGTGATTTTTTTTTACCAAAATAATTTATATGACCTTTGTTGACGGTGTCTACATGACCGTCACGAAATAAATTGAGTTCTCTTGACGTATGTACTAAAACCGTCAACTATTGTGCATTTCTTTGGATACAATGACACTTAAGGAATGCTTTCTTGACGTAAGCCTAAAACCGTCAAGTAAAAGCCATTTCATGACGGTTTTTACCAACCGTCAACTTATAAACCGTCAAGAAAAGCCATTTTTCTTGTAGTGTTATCAAATGTTAACAAAAATGTCAACACCTTTTGGAAAACACTGTTTATCTCGACATGCTGGTTCATCTGGAGGAAATAAAGAAAAGAATATTCGAAGACAAATTGAGTGACCCTTCTCATGTGGCCTTGAATGCAATATGTTTGTGTTTCCATCGGTTAGTGTTGCAGATACAAAATCCAAGTCTAAGTATTTCTAATATATCTGAGCTCTTTTCGTAAAGAGTTTATTCGTACTGAAAGTTGATTGGAACCAACTTTTTCGATAGTCTTATGATCCTTGCTTGAAACGCTAAGGTCAGCCCCTCTCTTTATTTGCTAATGATGACTTGAGAATATGGACCTTTTAACTTGAGTATTCCTTCCTTCTTCATATGTTTTGATTCTCTCCTAATATTATGGGCTAGATGAATTGTTTTCTCTACAACTGGTCATATATTGCTTCGTGTTATCCGACTCACTAAATTAGTATCTTCTGAACCTCCTTGTTGGGAAGGAAGTCGAAAAGCAGCAAAATAATATCGTTCCGGTCCAAAAAGGACACACAAGGACTGATCCCATTAACCTGCAAAATCACAATCACAACACAATATACACAATACCAACTTCTACAGACTTCTTACCAATGGATCACCACAACTTCACAACAAATGTAAATGAATAGAATTGAGAATACAACGAATTACCTAAACTGAGAATAAAAATATTGATGTAGTCTCCTCGAATAAACTCCTTAGGAACAAAACGCAAACTCTCTTGCGATTCCTTCTTCCTCTTCTAGCAAGGTGCACAAACTCCTTTTGTGAATTTGCAAATGAAACTGAATTTTTTTTGTGGCAAATTATAAAGTGGTATAATGTGTAAGAAATTGAATAAAACTTGCTCCCCCTTTAAAAAAAGAGAGCTCATTGATCTTTTACAAGGAGCCTACATAGGATAATAAAGCTATGAGTATATGGATTTATACGTGTATCCGTTTGTAATGTGCAAAAGTGTATAAAGGGAGGGGCGGAGAGAGCTACAATTTGGTTAGAGAATACTGGGGAGTCTCCCCAAAATTTAAAAGGATCGACCTGAATTTCAAAAATATTACAGGATGTCGTACAAAATGTTCCCATATGTTTATAATATTTATGTTATTAATACAGTATGTCAAGTAAAAAAGAGAGTTAAATATGAACTGAACTGAACTAAAACTAAGTAGAGACGATGCAAATTTCAGAATCCTTTATAGTCAAATGATGGTTTCAGAATTACAAAATCCTGCTTAAAATGACACTTATTTGGATTTTGAGATTAAAATCCAGACTGAAAATGTTGAAATTTAAAAGGGACAGTGCTAAGTGATTTTGGTTATTTCCCCCATATTGCTTAATGTGAGCCACAATTAATTAGAACTTCAGTCCATCACTGTCGTTTGAACCCTCAAAATCTTGGAGCTTCAAACTATCGTCCGACTGTGTCCACTCCACACGAGCTAAGTACAAATCCTCGGTATCGTCATCCTCATCCAGAACCCTCAGCTTCAACGAGTACTGGATGGCAATGCGCTGGCCATGGCCGTTGTCCCTCCAACGACTATAACCATATTCAACATGCTTAAATACAAAATTGCTGCTTACTCGTTTGTTGTACTTTTTCACAGCGAACTCACCGAGATGCTCTGTCCAGCTCGATTGCGGATTCCGGATAGGAGTCCACGTACCGACTTTGAGCTCCTCTGACATCCCCGGCGTCTCAATAGAGATAGCATCGGTAGTAGCTTGAGCAAGAACGAGAACAAGAACACACACTGGAGCAAGTAAGAAGGAATTCATTTTGTTTGTGGAATTCTCTCTAATGCCACTGCCAAATCTCATATGTTTATATTGGAGAGAAAGAAGTATATTTTGAGAATCCAATATTCTTGAAAATATTAAGTTCCTCCATTGGGTATAATTAGCACATTTTCCAGAATATAATATGCTTGTGTTTGGTTATCACTTCATTTTGGGGTGTACATATTTGGCATTTGAAAAGATTTTAAGTTACCAAACCGATATTGTTCTCCTATGTGCGGTTTATTGTGTCACAAATGGACACTATTTTCATGGTGATATTTTGTATAACATGAGAGGTTGACCGGTGGGCATTCCCTACCCCCTTTTGTGTCTCATTGTGTGTCACACTCACATAATTTTGACACTTGTCAAATTTATTTTTACCACTAACCCACAATACTTAACCTCAGTTAATGTAATTCTTTTATGTATGTATGTATGTATGTATGTATGTATATATGTATGTATGTATG
>JAOTRK010201953.1:0-10227 GCA_028566135.1 Iris sibirica | reverse complement strand
TTCCTAGGTAGGAATTTGTATTAATTTAAATAAATATTCATAAGTGAAAGAAATAATGCGTTATTTTCTATCACAAAACTTATTTGATTTTCTTTCAGATAAACTTCATTAACTCCATTCACAAAGTTAATAATTAAATTTGTTATAAAGCAAAAATTAATAATTTTAGTTTTATAGCAAATAGTAATTTCTTCTTCAATTTTTTGACAACCCCCACCCGAATATCGGGCATGAGCCGTGTGTACGTCTAGCCTATGTCGCAACATCGACGGTAGAACGCTATCTAACTACATAAGACATAAGTTACTACACAATGAACAAGTAATATGGTAAATACGCAGTCACCAATCTATAGGCACGAACAAGGTAGATATGATATAAAGACATAAATGAGTCACAAATCTAATGTCAACATCACCAAGTATCAATCTAGAATATACAACCCCAAGTATATCAAATGCCGAAAACAAATCCGGTAACAGAATCTATCAACTAAACTAGGCAATCTGTGGGGTAGCCTCTCTCTTAGATATGCTATGTCCCTCTTGAGCTACAAGAACAGTCTCATACTTATAGGGTCCATAATAAGTCGGACACCAGTCCTCTGGGTCAACGTCTGAAAAATATATCCAGTCAGATTAGAGCAAAGTACTAATCAACAACAGTTCCATTTAAATGATATAAACTACAAAACTATACTAGCAATATGATACATAACATGAAATAAATAAACATGGAAAGTAAGATTGAAAGTAATGAGTAAGAACATGAAACGTGGTAAGCAACAGTAAATAAAGATGTAAACATGATATACCAACTATTGTGTTTTGAAATACTAGCTACCATATGTGATCATCTTGGGCCTACGTCACGGAAAGTTAAGTTAGTAGCAAGACTATGCTAAAACACAAGATATGGATAAGATCACATATGAAAGTAATATTTTTTCTCCCCGATTAGTATACTGGATCTAAGGCTTGACATGTTGTGACCCAGAAATCATAATACACGAACATGTCATGGGCACGATGACTACAGTCTTTAATGCAAAAGCAACAATATGGTATCATGATAAGGATCCGCAAGCATACTAATTTGTGTATCAACGTATCAAGAATCAGGTATAACATTACTAATAACATGAATTATAATAAACATCAAGTAAAGAAAACTGTCAGAGAATGTACTCGCATGTAGTCCTGGATAATGGATAGTAAAAGGTGTATAAACCGGAGTCACAAAGTCCTGGATTTGAATTCTATGCCAAAATATGATTTTCGAATTATAAACATGTAAAACTGGCGAAGTTTAAGTTTTCTAGGTTAAAACTAGGTCAATTTGGTCAACCTTGGTCAAAGGCTGTAATATCAACCCTGAGACGAAGTCCATCGTAATATGCTCCCACTTCCATTCGGGAATCGGCAAAGGCTGCAATAGTCCTTCTGGTCTCTGGCGCTTTGCTTTTATTTGCTGGCATACTAAACATCTAGACACAAATCTTGCTACATCCTCTTCAACCCATACTACCATATATGCTCCCTAAGATCTTTGTACATCTTGGTAGCACTTGGGTAAATGGAATACTGAGACTGATGAGCCTCCTGCATAATCTCATCCCTTAAACACCCACTGGGCACACAGAGTCTGGTACCGTGTCTCAGGGTCCCATCATCATCAACTACAATGTCTACCAATAAGCCAGCCTGTGTCGGTGACTAGATGCTGCGGAGACCATCATTAAGAAACTGGGTCTCCTTGATCCTCTTCATAAGACTAGACTGAACCTGAAGGCCCATCATCATTTGAGATTCTACTCCTGGAATCACAATATCTATCCCCAGCTTCTCCAGATCCTCCAACAGATGACTATCCATAGTCAAGTAGATAGCCATAGGAGATCGACTCAAAGTATCTGCTACAATATTAGCCTTCCCTGGGTGATACTGCAGATCGAGGTCGAAGTCCTTCATCAACTCTAGCCAACTCATCTGCCTCATATTCATATCTTTCTGGGTAAACATGTACTTTAAGCTCTTATGGTCTGTGAAGATCTCCACACACTCTCTGTACATATAGTATTTTTACAGCTTAAGAGCGAATATCACTGCTGTTAACTCTAAATCGTGAGTAGGATATTTTTTTCATAAGTCCGTAATTGCTTGGATGTATATGCAATCACTTTTCTATTCTGCTAAAGAACACACCCTAAACCCTTCTCCGAGGCATCACTGTAGATAGAAAATCCTCATAGGCCTGAAGCTAGAGCAAACATTGGAGCTATAGTTAGTCTTCTCATCAACTCCTTAAATGCTATATAGCATTCATCCGTCTAGATGTACTCCTCATCCTTCTTGGTCAACCTGGTCAGCGGCTTTGCAACTCTAGCGAAGTCCTTTGTGAACTCCCGATAGTACCTCGCTAGTCCCAAGAAGCTCATGATCTCTGCCACTGACCCTGGTGTCGTCCATGACTCAATAGCTGCGATCTTCCTCGGATCTACTGCTATGCCCTCTCTGCTCACTACGTACATACCCCAAGAACTTAACCTGATCTAGGAAGAACTCGCACTTGGACGGCTTTCTATAGAGCTTCTCTCTCATCAATGTCTCTAGAACGATCCTCAGGTCCTCCTCATACTCCTCCGGGGTCTTTGAATAGATTAGGATGCCGCCTATAAACACCACTATGAACTTATATAGATATTGCTGGAAGACTTTGTTCGTAAGGTTCATAAATATAGCTAGAGCACTCGTAAGTTCGAAGGGCCTGACTAAGAACTCGTACTGGCCGTATGTGGTATTGAAGGCTATCTTCGGGATGTCCTCCTTCCTAACCTTCACTCGATGATACCCCGATCAAAGGTATGTCGTAGAGAAGACCTTCGCTCCACTCAGCTGATCAACAATCTCATCAATCCTGGGCAATAGATATATGTTTTTGATGGTGATATTGTTCAAAGCCCAGTAGTCTATACACATCCTCACAGTCCCATCCTTCTTTGGCACAAACATGACATGTGCTCCCCAAGGTGATGTACTAGACCGGATGAAGCCTCCCCCTCTAACTCATTGATCTGATCCTTCAACTCCTTAGACTCCTTAGGATTTATCCCATAATATTTCTGGGAGATATGAGCTGATCATGGAATCAAATTAATAGAAAACTCAATGTCTCAGTCAGGTGAAAGTCATGGGTCCTTGTTTGAAAAAGCGTCCATGAACTCTGCAATAATGGGATGAAGTGGCTGGCCCTCTACTACCGCAGCTCTAAAACTACCCCTTCTACTATGGGCTGGTCGATCTGCTAACTATAAATTATGGTTCTCCAGGTGGGCTGAAGATCACACAACCCCGATGGCAGTCTATAACTTTGAAATGCTTACTAAACCAATCTATCCGAGAATTATATAGAATTATGGAAGTGGCATTACAAGGAGTCTAGCCTGAAACTCTCTACCGGTGAGGGTAATAGGGCAATCCTGGAATACTCCACAAACAGGTACTACTCTGCTGCCAATCATGATATTATAACGCTTCCTAGTAGATACTGGTATGAGACCGTATCAAAGTATGAACTCTACTAACAAGAAGCTATGAGATGTACCGGAATCAAATAAAACACTAGCAAAGTGTGAGTGAATGTGAAGTAGACATGTGATAACATCTATTGTAGTCTCAGCCTCCTCAACAGTCATGGCATATGCTCACCTCTGGGCTATGTGCTGCTAATGCTGCTGGTGCTGTGCAAATATCTGTGCCTGTGGGATAGAGGTTTGCCCCTAGATGGTAGTGGTGATTGGCCTCTAAGTGGTACATTATGTGGTGCTACTGGTCCTCCTATCCTCCTCTGGGTGCAATATCTTATCGGTGTTCAGGCGACTCACAATATAAGTACTGACCTAGCCTTATGCAATAATAGTCAAAGTGGTGTCCATGTCTATGACAGAAGGCACAAGGGTTGGCCCTTTGAGTTGGCTGGGATGCAGCTACCCTAATAGGAGGACGGTACTTCTGTGCAGGAGGGTGGTAATATTGCTGCTGGTGGGGTGGAGGAAAAGCTATCGATATGAGAGGAGGGTGGTAATATTGCTGCTGGTGGGGTGGAGGAAAAGCTATCGATAGGATGTTGGGATGCTTAGATGGTCCCGAGTGGCTAGGAGTATCTCTTTCTCTCTCTCTTCTCCCCATGGATCCCATATCTCTCTCAACTTCCTGGGCTATGCTAAGGATCTCCTCATTGATGCGTGCCATGTTGATTGTCACCATTAGCTTAATCTCATAGCTAAGACCTTCTTGAATCTACGGGCGTGATTATCTGGAGTGCTCACCATATAGTCCACAAAATGGCTGAGACGACTAAACTCGGTAATGTACTCATCAACCGTCATGGAGCGCCGCTCCAGCCTCTCAAACTGGCTCTCAAGAGCCTCTCTCGCCATCGCAGGGCAGAACTTCTCTTTGAATGACTTCTTGAAGTCATCCCAAAGAAGTCCTGGGGCTGATAGTCGGCTGATAGTCGAGGCTCGTCGCGAAACCAGGTGTGGGCCAAATCAGAGAGATGTATACTAGTGGATTCCACCTTGAGGTCCTCGAAAATCCGTACAATTTGCAGTAAATGCTCTACATTCTCTATCCACTCACCGGCTTAGAGAATACCCTCTGTACCGTAGAAAGGCAAGGGGCCAAGGTTCTTGAATTCAGAGCCTTGTCTTTCTTAGGTGGAGGAGAGGTAGTCACACGGGTATGGAGTGCATCAATGAGGCTATCTCGAAAGAGGGTCGTCTGTTAACGCTGAGCCTCGACAAACCCCTAGAATATCCCTACTAGCTGGGAAGTATCCATGGTAAAATTAGGGGTAGTCGATGGCGGGGGAGGTAACTCAGGAACTACTACAAGATGTAGTGTGGGATCGATGGTACCGGTCTGACGAGTCTAGACCATCATGAAATAGGCAAAAATATAGCTTTGATCAGATTTTATCCCATTACCTATTTACTAAGTAAGATTTTTTTTTTGAAGAAAATCGTTCCTAAGCGGTGATAAGATTTTTTCTAGTCTACCAAGAACCTTAATTAACATTCTAAGTCTTATGTGTTATTAGGCTAGGCCTACATGGGCTACCACTAAAAATATGTCACGACACGTCCCAAAAATTTAGGTATGAATCAGACACATCCAGCCTACATTGTGAGACACAACGATAGTGAGTTGTCTAGACCTTAGATATCTCTTTAATTGCTTTTATCAATCAGCTCATCACAACTAACTATATCGAATTCTAGAATACACAATCACCAAATCCACTATTTACAGTACATCAGAATGCATCAATCCTCCGGAGATAGATCCAATAAAATATAAAGTGCGAATATGTATGGTTATACAGTACATGAATAGAATTAAAATAGTGTTACTAGCTAAACTATTTAAACATCAAGAGTCACTAGCTGCTCTGGGTCCTCAGTCTCTACTGTCTCAGCTAAGCCATCAAGTAGACCAGAGTAAGTAGGAATATCATCGAAGTACTCACCTGCAACTTAAGCAATCAGGTAATAGAGCAAAGTAACAATCTACATAAGATATGTACAACATATGCATAAAGGAATATAAAGACAACAATGAATATGTACTAACCTGATATGAACACTAACTATAAGAACAAAAATGATGATATGACTTGTGATCTGAAATGTCTGGTATAAGAGAGTGACCGGCTTAGGTAGTACACGTAGAACACATGTAGTAAGGTGCAACTTGATCATACATGTCATTGCATGATCAGACTAACAACAGTAGTACGGCTTGACGAATCAAGCTATCGATAGTGAATGGTTATGGTCACACCTTAGTTCGACATTTTTTTTCCTTTTTCTCAATATAAAAGAATAATATGTGAGTACATGATCAACAATAAGAGCAATACCGTGTCAGTAAGTGTCCAAAATGAACCTATGCTACATGATGCAAAATAAAAGTGTAGAGTACTTGCCTGATCGGATAGGTATAGGCTGCTAGTGGCTAAGGGTAAAAGGGTTTTCGCGTCCTACTACTATGTCAAGAAGATACAAAAGAGTCTTAGGTTCTTTCTAGAATTTTTTTTATTTAATCCTAATATTGATTAATCTAGTTCTTAATTACTAGTAATCGTCCTTGGTTACTAACTAAGGTTGGGTTTACAAACTAATCATAAAACACTTACTAAAATATTATTAATTATATTTATTAAAATATTATCCATTAAATTAAATTAAATGCTAAAAGAATATTAATTAAATATTTAAAAGAATATTAATTATTAATTAAAAGATTATCAAGCACCTAAAAGATTAATTAATTAATTAATACCAAAAATATTATTAATTAAATACTAAAAATACTATTTATTAAGTTGCAAAAGATTATTAATTAAATAAATTAAAATATTGTTAATTAAAGAATATTACTTAAATAATTATAATTATAAAATATACAAGTATACTTATAGATATACATACATGAATACGCATATTCATATATACTATACTAATATACTATATATACTAATAGATTATATACTATACTAAAAAATATATATACTAATAGATTATATACTTATATATATATAATAATTATATATATATATATATATATATGTATGTACATATATTAAAAAATATATATATAATATTACAATATTTTATTTATTTATATATTACAATTACACACTAGCCAACACTCTTGGGCCCATTACACATACATCCATATTTACATATTCATTACAATACTACATCCCTTAGGCTTAGGGCCCAACTATTCAATTATTTACAATAATTAACTACTAAAGCTCATTCGTAAAGCCTAAAAGAATTAAAATTACAATTAAAATTTAAACTATCATGGCCTAATAGTGAAAGCCCATGGGACTGGGCCCCTATCGGGTTCCAAACCCGATCCAAACTGAATGGGTTTGAGTTCAGTGTTGCTGGCTCTGACCCATCGAACTGCTACGAGTCAACATCGTATCCGAGTCGATCCTCATACCCGAGTCTGTGTCCGCTGATATCGACGTGTCCGCAGCAATTTCTTCAGAAAATCGTCCTACAAGCTTGTGTCCACTTCGTATCATCCATCCCCGATTCATCTTCGACACAACAAATACAAACAAAATATGAATCAGACATAAGATTCGTCCTAGAATCAAAATTGACATAAAACTAGGATTTACAACAAAATTTTAGGTAGAAAATCCTAGTCTAGGGTTCCAATATCATCACAAAGACTAATTAAACAAGTACGAATCATATCGAATAAAAATTGAATGAAATCAAATAAAGGAAACAAATTATGGAAGAACAATTAGGGTTCTTACCTAGATCGAGCCGTCCGTGTCTCAAATCTACAATTCCGAGCTGCTCTGTGTCCATAGTGTCGAGTTCGACATGATTTCCTCCTTCACGAACTGAATCAACGAATTAGGGTTCCTAATTTGCGAACTAGGGTTCCTGGCTGTGGAAAAGATGGGATTAGGTTTAGAATTAGACAGAGCTTTGCTATACGAGTTGGAATAAAGAAGAAGAGGGGGCGAAGATCCTATTTACAAATTCTAAGGTCGGTTACTGGTCGTCGACAAGGGGTAGTCGGTGGCTCAGATTCATCGAATGGTGACATGTCTCGATAAGGTTGCGGGGAAGACCCTAGAGGATTCTAAAAAATATACTAAGTCGGTTGGCGGCGGTGATGGAAAAGGGGGTTATGACATCGCCACAACGACGGAAAAGAATTATAGGGTTAGGGCATAGAGAAGTCGGAGCTGAAGAGGAAAGCAAGAGCGAGAAAATGAAGAGCTATAATAAAGATGGGGTTAAGGTTTTCCCAATGGATTTGGGTTTCCGGGTTAATGGGTTATACCCGAATCTATAAGCCCGAATCCGCAAGACTGGGGAGGGGGTTATGTGCAAATAGTCATGATAGTTTAGGAAATTACCTATAAGTCCTCCACTGAGTAATAATGCAAATATAATTTAAAAAAGAAATATTTAATTATAAAAAATTATTATTTTATAAAATAATTTATTTAATAAAATAATAATTAAAATTCTATTTAAAATTAATAAAATAATTATAATAAATTATAAAATATTATTAAAATAATATTTAGTTAAACAATTACATGTAAAACCTTAAATTATTTATTTATAAAATATGGAGTTACATGCCGTATGGCAAATGGTTGAGATTTGTTATTATCAAGATCTTTGGTTGATGGCGCCCGTCATCAACATGACATGTTTCAGGAATGACTGCTCGAAGATCTTGGCTGTTTTCAACATAAAGATTCTGCTATAGAGAGTTTTATGGGGACACAACCACATAATAATTCTACCGTATGATAACGTCGTTGCATGGGATTTCCCGAGAACACCACCATATTGTAATATTGTCGCTTGAGAATGCTACCACTTGGGGATTCATGAGAACACTAGCACATGAAGACGTCGTTGCATGAGAGCTCTCTTTGTGCCAATGTAAGTGCTGATACTCGCTCGTACTATGAGGCATTTTGTCAGTAGCCCGGGTAATGATAACCTACCATAAGTGGCCTAATTTTTGTGGCATGTTGTTATTCATTAACTGTAGTCATCTATGGGGAGTGCTAAGGTGTCAACCATATAACCCTAAGGCCCATAATATTCGATTTGCTAGCTGCTCCTGCCGTATAGCTTTCCCTAATTATGTCGCATGGCTTTCAGTACGCATGATTTTTAATTGCCCTTGTCTCATCAAATTTTTGGGTTGTACTTGGAGCATAGTTCATAATTTTCTATACTTCTACAAGACCCCCTGTTCAAAGTTTCCAGCCTTGACTTAAGTTTGGAATACTATAAATAGAAGCATGGATAAGACGGTCGCATGGGTGCTCTCGGCGTATTTCCTTTAGGCATGGACTCGGTGCCGCATAAATTAGGTGCCGCCAGGTTGTCAAATCTTATTGTAGGCGACAACGCTTGAATTTTGTGCTGATCTTTAGGGATCTCATGCCACCATCTGACGCGAAACTAAAACAACAATCCCACGATTTATCATTATCTAATGCCACACACCCCCCTATATATTCTATTTTATTATATTTATTAATATTAATAATTGTAAGTCATCTTAGAATGGATATCATGATACCTATTGATAATAATTAAATTGTTATATTAGGTAATTATCGTATTTTATAATATTAATAAATAATTTTTACTATTTTTGGAACCCAATATTTAGTTACTAGTAAATGTCGTATTACTAGTATTACCATAAGTAAATTATTGGTAGAGTATTTATGAATATATATATTATTGCATATCATTGCAGTACCACCCCGTGAAAGCCAACATAGTTACAAATGCCTTGAGCATGCATCCACTAGCTATGTACTTGACGATGGATCGTCATTCGTTGGCAGACCTGGAGAGCTTGGGCATTGAGGTATTACTTTATGAGACCGAGATGCAGATGTTGGGTATGCAGATACAGTTTGGGTGCATGGACAAGATTAGGGAGACATAGTATCTGGACGGGAATCTACGAGCGATTAGAGCACATGTATAAGCTGGACTGCTAGACGAGTTCACCATTTCAGAGGACGTTTCGTTGAGACATGGATCTAGGTTGTGCGTACCCAGTAGAGACTTGTGAGAGGAGATCATGTAGGAGGCACACAGGTCTCAGTATTCTATACATCATGGAGCTAATAAGATGTACAAGGATATGAGAGTTCATGTATGGTGGTATGGAATGAAACATGAGGTGGTGCATTTTGTTTCTAGATGCTTAGTGTGCCAGCATGTCAAGGATGAGAGGCAGAGACCAGGAGGATTACTTCAACCGCTTCCAATCCTTGAGGGAAAATGGGAGCACATTACGATGGATTTTGTCTCAGGACTTCCACATACGCCATACGAGAAGGTTGCAATCTGGGTCATCATTGATATATTGACCAAGTCAGGTTATTTTCTGTCTTTCAAGGACAGTTTGTCTACTGAGAAGCTTGTTGACATGTATGTGAGACAGATAGTCAGATTGCATGGAGTTCCAGTTTGTATCGTCTCTAATCGAGATAGCTGGTTCACGTCGTACTTTTGGAGGAGCTTGCAGTCTAGCTTGGGTATTCAGCTCAAGTTTAGTACTGCTTACCACCCTCAGACGGATGGAAAGTTGGAGAGGATGATTCAGACGCTTGAGGATATGCTTAGGACATGTG
>JAOTRK010200842.1:0-10239 GCA_028566135.1 Iris sibirica | reverse complement strand
CGTGTTTTGCTATTGTTATTCCCGTTGAGAAAGGAAGTGACTCAGAAGAAATTGTTAACTGAATTAGAAAAGTGCCAAATGTTAAAGCGCATATAAAGTTTTATTTCTCTTAATAATGAAAAATTTGGTGCACTATTGGAAATAATAATTGGTTTGTTATATCACTTCCTCTTAGATGTATGATGTCGGAGGTCAGTTACAGAATATGAATCTCTATGGATAAAATGGATATATAAATTTTTTGTTTCTTTCGATCGTATAAACATGTGCTGCTTGTAAGTTTAATATAAATATATTTCCAATTTAAAGTAGAGATACAAATGATTATTTCTGAATTGAAACAAACTCATATTTTCACCTGAAGTTGGCAAACCGTTAAATGAATTGTCCTGTACATCCATTCTAGTATACTCTTGTCAGCAGCTAAGTTATACATAATTGATTATTACAAATATTTGAAATGACATATGTGCTCGTAGCCTGATCCGATGGTAAGGCTTGCTTCTTGCAGTGAAGTTAGTGTAATTTGGATGAGGAGAAATGGGTGATACTGGAATATACTATATCATTGTGAAGTTGAAAAAAAGCTAAAAACAGAAAACACAGTGCATAAGAAATATATTGAAACATTTTGTACTCAAGGATGCAGTATCAGATACTATGAAACCCAGTAACATTCATAGAGAAGGAAATTCATTCTATCCTTTTATGTTCATACTTTATAGAAACGAACTATCAGCCACTATTGAATGTTTATTGAACCACCATGCCTCATGAACATAGATGGCTATACAAAATCATGACCCCTAATATATGGAGACCTCAGAAGAGTATAAAATGGGACAAAGACTACTATATGGTTCTCTTTTTGTTTTGAAGATCCCTTCACATTCTATATCACACAGGTTCATGGGCAAGGATGAAGTTGGAATTTTCTTAGCACATCTGGAGTTTTGAAAAGAAAACTCATCCCTTCTTTTACAGATATATCTGATTTACTTGACTTATAATATTCTTTTCTCTTATTACATGCTCATTCCTAATGATGCTCTTTGCATTTATCCCCATTGGAAGGACCAGTTTATACATCCATCTGTTCATTTATGTCCTTTTACTGTAAGATCTAACTGCAACAAATGAATGTCGGTCCTTATGTTGGTTATTTCTGTGCTCACATGATGGGTAAGATTGTTTCCCTTATACTTAACTAGTTGAATGCTATTCTTCTACATTAGCTTGAATTTTTACTAGGTGAATCATACTTTCTAATCAGGAACTTGATTCCAATGCACCTAGAGAACCTTGGCACGATTTGTATTTTAAAATTGATGGTCCAGCAGCATATGATGTTCTGACCAATTTTGTGAAACGCTGGCTAAAGACTGCAAAACGCCATGGGATTAAGAAATTGAAGAAGTCATATGATGATGCATTACTTATGATTGATAGAATCCCGGATATCTTGGGGATGAATGACTCACCACATATATATGATAATGGTCCTGAGGCGTGGCATGTTCAGGTAAAGAATATATTTATTACGAGTGCAAGTTATTGCAGGTTACTCATTCATGGTTTTGTTATATGTATATTTTACTTTTACCTACATAACAATCTTAGTTTTTTCGTTCAATTGTTTCAAATTCTGTGAAAGGTTTTCCAAAGGATCCTAAAGTTGCTTCTTGTAAGGCATGTATAAGAGTTTTTTTATGTTATTTATGTAAAGCTATTTCATATTGTACAATGTTACTATTAGTCACTTAACTGTGATATTTTATTCAACAGAATCTAGTATGTGGGAAAAATGTATTGATTGACATGAGCATACACACCGCTTATGTTAAGGCCATCCGAGCTGCCCAATACTTTATTTACATCTAAAATCAGTACTTCCTGGGTTCCTCATATAACTGGGAATCTAATAAAGACCTAGGTAACTACAATCTATCAAGTTACTCTGCGAATGTGTGTTATGGGTTGAGCTTGAGTCTGTATATATTGATTGTTACAAATTAAACCAGCTCAGTGAAGTTTAATCTTAGAAACACTATTGTTTTCACTTTTGAAATACTTTGTTTCTTACATTTGAAATAACTTTTTTTGTCATGTTGTGATCTCATAAATCTGAGGATGGTGGGTGTTGTTGGTTGCGATCAGTGATGGAGGTGGTGGGAAGGAGCAAAAACAGGGGGTCACAGGAAAGACTGTGGCAACAGCTACTGGAAGGTGCTGTCGGTGGCGGTGTTGGTAGTCAATCAGTTTGGTGCTTATGGATTTAAGGGGATTCATTTAGATGGGTGCTTATGGAATTTAGGAGTGAAGCTAATTGGGATACAAAAACAACAATGAAGCTTTCATTGCAAAATTTTAGGGTCGTCTGTTATAACCCGTTTCTTCTCTTCAGCTCTGTTAAGGGTCACGTACTCTCCAACACTAACAATCATGTACTCTCCAACACTAATCCCTCTTTTCAACTACAAGCTTTGTTCATTTATGCCTAACCCTTGTCCTAGCAGCTCCTAACTTTCTATCTTATGTTTCCTCTTTGCCAGAAATCCTTTGGTTTACATAGCACATATCCAAATCATCTAAGATAATTTTCTCTCTTCATGTCCTCAATTCGGGTTACTCCAACATCCCAAGATAATTGTAGACTTTAAACAGTCTAATGTGACAAAATTGTTTGTAGTCTTATAAGAACTCCACTTGTGCGGCCACGATAATGGTAGTCTTATCAGAAGCTTTACACGTTGTGTTGCATTATATTCTGGGCATTATAAAAAAAATGCAATTATTTTCATGGATATGCCAATTTAGGATGCATCTTTAACAATCATCAAGGCCAAGTGATTTTCAATTTGTTCAACTTAAAAGTAAACTTCAAAGTTTAATGTCAAAGTTAACATAATTCTTCAATATTCAAAAGGCTGGATCATGATTCAGGGAATATTTCTATTTCTATCCTTCCCATGACATATATGAAACATACCACGTTGGTTCTTCTATATTACAAAGTGCACTGATTCATTTCTGTTATAACTGCTACTACCAACATTGGTTCATCTATACCAAAAAATGCATTGATTTATCTGATCGATAAACCTCATGAAAAAAGGTTCTCTGTACCATGTAGCTCATTAGAAAAGAGCCGACTATGGAGCATGAAAAAGATTCATTAAGAACTGTACAAGTGTGATGACTGTTTATCAAACTCAATGAACCTCTGTTCTGGTGCCAAGAGCTATAAAACCTGGAAGGCATGTAGGTACACCTGCAAGTTTCCTGAACTAGAAACTTTCAAAGGGGTTAAGATGATACAATTTTGTATAGGAAATTTTATACCTCTTCTTGACACGTAAAGCCAAAAAGCACATAAGAATGATAGATTCATTTCAAATTGTTATATAACATATAACCTTATAGTTAACTGTAATTCAATGAAACATTGGATAAAATAATTAGGTGAAGATTAAGAAGAAGAAGAAAAACCATCTCTTTGTAGGCAACATCAACAACAGACTTGTTGTTGTTAGGGGAACACAAATTTATATTCGTTTTCTTTGGTTGCCTATGTTTCTCTCTTCTCTCTCCTCTCTCTGTCTCTCTTTATATTCCTTTTCTTTGGTTGTCTCTGTTTTGAGAAGAGAAGAGGGGTCATGAAGAATTTCTTGTCTGTGGTGTTAGTGAGATGGGTCGATGGGTCTGATTGGGATGTCACCGAGGTCTCCTCCCTGAGTTCTATGGCCATGGTAGTCAGTAGGCCCTTGTTTGTGGGTCTCAATCTCATTCCCGATGCTGCTTCTAAAGTATTATATATATATATATATATATATTTAGGATTTTGGTGGTGTGTATATATATATTATTTGCTTTGATAACTAGAAATATCTTTGGTAGTGAATACTTTGAAGATCCTGCTGCTGTGTTTAGAATGTATATTTGTCTTTGTATTCAGATATTTCCATGTTTCAGTGATTCCATGGTAGATCCTGCTGCTGTGTTTAGGATGCTCTTTGGTTGTGAATACTTTGAAGATTATATCGGACAGCTGGCTTTGGCCAGTCTAGCATCTGTTGAATTAGAAGAAGAGTCACAAACACCAGAACTTTGGAGGCAAAAAGTTCAAGAATAGATTAAGGTAACTGGTACAGGATATGACAAGTAGAAATCTACTTGCATATGCATACATGCACGTGTATACATAGTCTCATACTGGTTTACATTGTAACTGTTAGGCATGTTTAAGAAGACAACAGAATTTATGTCGATGTCCCCTAAGTGTCTCCCTTGAGCATTTTAGTTGGGGATTTGAATTGGTACGTATCAATTTTTTGTACATTATCCTGATTCTCTTCTAGATTGTCTGTTCATTTTAAGGTCCGCCTAAACTGTATATTTCATCTGCCGTTGCTTTTGGAATTTGGTTTCTTTACCAGAAAATGACTTATCTCAACATGAATAATTAGTTACTATCATCAGAAAATTTTAAGATTTGTTGATGATCATCTTTTATTTAATTAGTTTGAACAAGGACAAGGTGCTCTTGTAGCAGCTTCTGATTCCAGTGGCAGATCGAAGGAAAAGATCGACGACCATAAGGTATTACTGGTCTTTTAATGTCTAACAAGCTATAAATGTTATCTCGAATGTAATATATATTGTCAGAGAACTGTATGTAATTTATGTTTCTGCAGACACTTCGCCGTCTTGCTCAAAATCGTGAGGCTGCAAGAAAAAGCCGGCCGAGAAAAAAGGTGAATTGTCTGATCCAGAACTTTCCAAATATAGGTATCCATATTGATTAATTCACCTACAGTATGTACTTCAATTTGGGAAGATGGGTATCCCGGCCTAACGATACTGTGATTGACTCACTCCTGGAAAGAGGTTTCAAGCAGGATTTAAGCAGCATATGCTTATATCCCAGGCTATCAACCCGGGTTGTGCTTGTATTCTATTGTCCCTCACTCCTGGAAATTAGTCACTACCTGGACCACATGCTTTTTTTGTGAGATACTATTCTCATCACAAGTAAATGTAAACCATATTGAGGGCATGCAAACTGTCAATTGCAAACACCCCTCAATGTCCCCAGCATCATCATTGTCAAAAAAATTATTTGATAATGATTTGATGATTATGATGCTATGATTTAGGCCTAACCTTTTTTTATTGTCATTGAGATTGTTATCAGTATACTAATAGTATCTGAATTTACAACTTCCCAATGGTTTCAACTATAGACCCAAGAATCAAAGGGATTCAAAGGGATGTTCCATGTTTGCTAAATGGATTATAGAAGGGATGTTCCATGTTTGCAGGATTTACTAAATGGATTATGATTGTTTCATGAAAAATGAATTCCGTATTACTATAACATTATTGCATATATAGTAAATTCTCAGAAGAGTAAATGGATTATGATTGTTTCATGGATTTCAAATAAATTTATGGACAACCCTTCTATAATTCTCTTTATGGAATTATCGGAAAAGAGTAATGTAGAAAGTCTTAGAGACTTGTCAAATGAAAGAATCATGAAAAGTAAATCGGGTTCCAAAAAAAAAATTCTATGGGTATACAACTCCATGGTGGGCGTGTATATGATTTTCTTTTTCCCACTTTCACCACTCGGTGAATGTATATACTGCTCCACTTTGTTCCAGGCCATTTGGAAAGTGTCGAGGCACCACTTTGATCCAAGCCTCTACTGGAAACAGGGCTGCAGCAATTCATTATTATTGTTTGCTTTGGGGATTTTGTTCAAATGTGTTCATTTTCCAGACTACACAACACAGACTATTTTTAAATGTTTCACTCAATAAATTTTTATTATTATCAATTGTTACTACCAAACAACTTCCGACAAATTGTTACTACCTTGTTGGTACATTCTATACCACTATCTAGCACAGTGTAACCTATATTATCAATTTGCAGAATGCAAAAATGTGGAAATAAGTTGACACCTTGGGTTTCAGCCTTGATCTTGAGTGCTAGTTTAACAGCACTGTCAAAGAAGTCGGCCACTTTTGCGAAGTCTTCTTCCACAAATCCCCTAGATGTAAGCGCAGGAGTCCCTGAAAAGATAACGGAGTTCAATGACAAATTATTTCTACATAGTACGACAGAAATATAAGCACATACTGCACTGCCTTACCCATCCTAATGCCACCAGGAACCATGGCAGATACATCGCCAGGAACTGTGTTTTTATTAGCAGCAATGTGAACCGACTCCGACACCTTTTCAACTGTGGATCCATCAATTCCCTGCAAACCAAAGATTCAAGCTGTCATGTCACACACAGGAAAACTTGTAAGAGACCTCCGTAAATCATGACAATAGGAAAACAAAATAGAATTTGGTCTCGAAGTAATTTGTATGTTCAGTTATTAACCGACTTGCAAGTCGACAACCATAGAAATTCGGGTTACCTGTTTTTAACTTTGAGCTTCTTGATTCTGAGGGAGGAGAGATTCGGGTTACCTGTTTTAAGTTGGTAGTTGACCAGTTCTACGACCAGATTGAGGCAGGAAAAGTTTACTTGTTATCTAAAGGGACTTTAAAACCCGCACAAAAGAATTTCAATCATCTTAATAATGAATATGAAATAGTTTTGGATTCTACATCAACGATCCAGCCATGTTTAGAGGAGGACAATTCTATCCCCTATCCCAAGGCAGCAATTCAATTTTAGACCTATAAGTGAAATTGAGGGTATGGAAAATAATAGCACAGTTGATATAATTGGTATCGTTGCTTCAATAAGTACCGCAAGTTCAATAATGACAAAACGGGGCACAGAAACTTCAAAAAGAACTCTTCAGTTGAAGGATATGTCTGGTCGTAGCGTTGAAGTAACTCTGTGGGGAAACTTCTGTGGCGGGGAAGGTCAGCAACTGCAAGATTTGTGCGACTCAGGTGTATACCCTGTTTTAGGTGTCAAAAATGGTAAAGTAAATGACTTCAGTGGGAAATCAGTGGGGACATCATTTTTGTAGACCCTGATTTTCCTGAGGCACACAAGTTGAAGGAGTGGTTTAACAGAGAAGGAAAGACAGTCACTGCTCCTTCTATATCCAGGGTTACTGACCAAACCATATTTGCTACAAACTCCAAATTACTACTAAATTGCTTCTTTTTTGCGTGTGTGTTTGGGGGGTGCGTCCAACAGTCAGATGTATGGGAATATAAAGTCATCTGTGGGCTTCAAATCAGAGATGTGTTGAACTTATTATGAGATTCAAGTCTTAAACAAACTGAGTGAATCTAAGTATTCAACCATGTCACTTCCTTTCATATTTGTTCTCTGGACGTGTTTAGCTTAAAAGTTGAATATTTTGATAATTGCCTTGAGGCAACCAAAACATAAGCAACAAAGCATTGTCTATACAAAAGTTGAATCTCATAGACTAATTCCTGCCATTACAAATATACAAATTTTCATTTCATGAAATGAATACGGAGGAGCTTAAGAGAGATATTCAAGATATATAGACAGAAGAAAAATAAAAAAATGCATTGAACTAAACTTCATCAGAGAAATGAACTTACTAATGTATTTTCTGAGGATACTCTCAAAATTTTTAGGGGCAAATCTCCCCTTAACAACAAGCCTCTGCTGTCCATCAAGGGATCCACTTGTTCCCAACTCAGCAAGTAAGAAAGTCATGACATGCTCCGGCTGCCTATGCATCCTGATTAAGAAAATGCTTGATATTTAATTGCCATAATACAATGGGTGTTAAAGTTAAGATCCAATAACTTTGAACAAGCCATTGATACTTCAAACTGGAGAGTTATTTTCATGTTATAAGCCTTGCGTTTAATGAACCCTATCAAGCAAAAGACAAAACAGTTGCAACACTAAGATGGTGAAAAATGAAAATAAAATACAGAAGAACATTAAAAAAACAGAAGATCATCATAATACTAGTATAAAGCACTCTTATGGAGGATTCTGAAGATTATATATATGATACAAGTCCAAAATGATAATATATTCTCACCTTGTACTGATCAAATTATGTCAAATTAATGTTGGGCCTCATTATGCGTAAAATTTCACCAAGTTAACACATCATACATCTGGAAGTCTGGTCAATCCTCTGTTTAAAATAATTGAACGTCCCTAAAACAACAATAAGGCACTCGCACAAGACATGTTGAGATGTTCATGTCCTCAAGACAAGATTAGGCTTTCCTTTAAATGCATAAACCAAGTTCTCTAGTGGAGTCTGTAAATAGTTTCAATCATGCAAATGCTCAAACAAGAAATCTGTGGGAAACATGATTCAATAGAAAAGTACACACAGTCACACCATAAAAACAAGCAGTGAATCCCACATCACCTACACAAAGTTGGACAGAACTGTTATAATTTTTTATTTGCTTAGAGTTAGAACTACTTGTAAAAAGTCATCTTAAATTACCTTACTTTGCCTGCACTTTCCATATTGTTTAGAAGGTTAAAAGTTCAAATTAACAGTGTAATATACTTATAAGGGCATCATTGTCCTACTAGGAAAAAGGTGATTATGTGATGTGAACAACACTGTATAATGAGGGTTGTTTCATTATGTCATTTAGGGTTTCTCATTTTTATGTTGTAAGCCTAGCAAAAGAGAAAAATAAAGAAAATGTTTTCCAGTTATATATTTACCATTACATTTTTTAGGGGGGAGAAAGCCATGTCCTTCCCTTTCTAAGTACGTTCTCATTCATCATCCTATCTCACCATCACCAACTTGGCAATTTTATTGATCTTATTCTACGGTCTCATAACTACAACTATTTTAAAGGCCTAACCACAACTATTTTAAAGGCCTTCGGTTATGAAAATAGAAGCCAACAAAGTTATATTGTCAAATTGCACAAGTATAGGAGAAACAAGCGCTCTCGTTGCATATTGCCATCAACCAATTTCAGTATCAAATTCTAATTGAATAATGGACCAAAATCTCCTTGCCCGTTTGGACACTAATTAAGCTTTGACATCAGTGGTATGTCAGAGGTTTTGGCACTTCAAAAAACTTATTAAATATCAAAATTAATGTTAGAAATGAAACATCAGAATTTGCATACGTTCTTTCATCCAATTGAAAAAGTTACCTAAATTACTAGCATGTTGAGTGCTTGTATTGCAAGATCATTTTACAGCTCTATTTAAGTTAGGGTTAATAGTAGCTAACAACGAATGGCTATAAACGTTTAATGTCAGTGCCAGAACAGTAACCGTATACCAATATACAGCTCTGAACCAAATCAAGTTGTTTAAGGTAATACTTATAATATGCATGTGATCTGTTTAGTTCTACACAAATGGGATATGAATCAAAACCAACAATTACAAAACATTGCATGATACAAAACATTGCATGTGGTTGCTTCATGTGGCCCAATTTGGAATCACCTGGGTGGCTTGGGATCAATAATACACATTCTTTGTATCCACATTCCATTCGTAAACAAAAGAGTTTATTTGTGCGTGTCGTGTACTCAGCGTCTACTATTTAATGAGGCTGTTGTTTGGACACGACAACTTTTTCTTTTGGCTTCAATTGTCATATGACCGGATTTGGACATTGGAAGGTAGACTTTGGTTCTCAAATTGAACCCAATCCAACTGACTTGGACCTTGACACAACAAGATTTTTGAGATTGACCTCAATCTAGTACGATCATGAATTTTTGACTCCAACGGAAAATAAAGCACCTATTTTGGATGAATAAGTTTTGCATCATTTGTGGAGAATTCTTTTACTTCTATGGACATTCCAATTTTTCATAAATAAATTTAATAACAAGAACATGACAAAAGTTTCCACAATAATTTAGCCAGCAGATTATGATGAGCACAAAGCAAAAAAAAAAAGCCAAAATAATTTCTATAACGTAATCATCAAAGTTTCCTCCTCAAGAAATTGCGGATACTCCAACGATTGGGGCTATACCATCTCGTATTATATCGTACATATATAAAAAATGAGACATATATATGTTACCACGTTGGTCATAGTTAAATTAAATTTCGATAATCGATTAAACATGGACTCGATATACCGATGAAATGATACTATGGAAGATGTTGTACCTGTGATTTATTACGACATGTTCTATTTTCAGAGTTTGTCATATTATATCGTACATATATAAAAAATGACACATATATATGTTACCACATTGGTCATGGTTAAATTGAATTTCGATAATCGACTAACCATGGACTCGATATAC
>JAOTRK010199731.1:0-10325 GCA_028566135.1 Iris sibirica | reverse complement strand
GTTTATTATTGTCGTAGTTAGTTTATTGATTATATTGTGGATGTAGTTGATGTATATTTGTAAATATTGGTAAACCAGACAGCTTATACATATCTGAGTTAGGCTTTAGTCTACTTAGTGCGTAGCTGGCATGTAATAAAATTACATGCCTTGTGATATACAAATATAATAATACCAGTACTTGTGAATGTCACATGTAAAGTTCTATAATAGAGATATGAACTAATCACCAACATATGTTATAATACATAAATTTTACATTTAAAAGTTTGATTACATTCTAACTTACTCAAAGACTACCACCTCCCCCCAAATAGAATTATATAGACAAATTTAGATTATATCTATTACAGAGAAGCCATTAAATAAAGTCTTCAACTTCGACTTTGTATTCATGTTGCACCCTTCTGTTTCAAGCTAGATGACTGAAGAGCCTCATGTGTATTCTCTTTCACACCTATAAAAATTACTACGTCACCAAACGAAATGCAAGCCTTATACCAATAAACATTTAGGAAAATAATGGATGTGGATCAAAATAGAATGAAGTTGTGATTACGCAAATAAGGAAGAAATGAAAATCTATTAATTATTTACACTCAAATGAACAAATTTCAACTAGATTTCTAATCCTTGACAATAATCTTGTATACTAGTGATCCGATGACATAGAAATTAATATATTTTCTTTGTTAATTTTAATTTTAATGTGGTTATTTTAATGTTGGTTATTATATAATATTTGCAAATGCAAATAAAAAATCAATATATATGTGTTTGGGGGTAACCATACCAACATTTAGAATTGAGTACCATATCATTTTTATCCATTCCAACCGAATGAAGAAAGTGGGGAAAAAAGGTCACTTTCCACTCACACTTTCAACCACCTACAAACACAAAATAAACACCCACTTTCTTTGCTTACTTTCCGTACCCAACCAAACAAATGTCCACTTTCTAACATCACAGAAACTCAACCGACTTTCCCACCACTGTCTCCTACTTCCTTCGAACCAAACACCCCCATATATACCTTTATGCTTAACCTCATTTCTCAAAGTTTTAGCCGTTACCTAATAGGTTCATGTGCATTTTATTTTGTCAGGTTATGGAGCATGTGGCACAGTCTAGAAAGGCACAAAAGGTGTGGGAAAAGAGCACTTTCCGACAAAGACGCCAATTCTTGCGGATCCTTTTGAAGTACATTATATAACATCAACAGCTCATATGCGAGTGAGGACTTCATTTCATGTATAAGTTACTCTTGATATGCATAGTTACCGTGTAAATATGTTATTTATTTTGTATCACGGAGAACATAATTCCAAATATATTTTAAATATAATTTTTTAGTTATAATTTTTATAAATATAACCCGAGCACCTATCACCTATCAATATACGATTTATACGACTTAATTTGGAGTTGGATTATAATAGTAGATATTTTCGAAATAATCAAATAATACAGAAAATTAATAAAAAAGATTTTTTTTTCAAATAATCAAATAGCATACCAAATAAGATAATTATTTTTTTAAATAATTAAATAATTTATATTAATTCTATGTTGATAAATTATGACGTAATTTTTTTCTAAGTTATGGAAAGAATAAATTCGATGTATAGAATATCTTTTTAAATAGTTTAATTTAATTTTGATAAAGATTGAATATTTCACAATATTATCCCGCCATCCCCACTAATCCTGTTACTCTCCAGATTTCTCTCCGCAACCTATTCCTTTTGAAACTATTAAAACCCTTTAAACCCTTTAAACCTAAATCATAAACTCCTCAATCACCTCCCCCTCAATCCTCTGCCTCTGTGTTCTCTTCAACCCCTGCCGCTCACTCCCTCCGAATCCGAGTTCTTCAGCCCCCCTGCCGTGCTTCCGCTACTCCTCCGGTCGAGATCGTCAGGTCCCCCATCCCCGTGCTCTTCAGGTCCCCCATCCCTGCCGTTGCTGCTCCTCGTCCCCGTGCTCTTCAGGCCCTCTTGTGCCGCTGATCGTCAGATTTCTCTCCGCTGCTCTTCAGGCCCTCAATTCTTCGCCGTGCTCTTGTGCCGCTGATCGTCAGATTTCTCTCCGCTGCTCTTCAGGCCCTCAATTCTTTGCCGTGCTCTTGTGCCGCTGATCGTCAGATTTCTCTCTGCTGCTCTTCAGGCTCCTTTCCCTCAGGTATCCTGATAATTTGATATAAGACACGATGTTTAGGATAGATTCGGTATAATTTTCTGTTTAATAGAAGACAAATATCCTAAATTGTCTGATGTATCATAAGATTCAAACATCATTGGTCATGACGATTCCCCTTCGTGTTATTGTGATTTGAAGCTATAGCCTAAATTTTTTACCATCTTTTCTACATTGAGTAAGTGCATGTTTAATGGTTCCACCCTATTTACTGTTAGAGGATTGAAATACATGGAAAATCGTCTACACCATAAATATCACCAATATAGAACTATATATATATATATATTTTTTTTTCTATCATATTAATATGAGCATTTTCTTTCTGAAAACTCAACCAGGGTGACATGTCTTCTATCATATTAATACTTTGACAATATGAGTATCGGCATTTTATATACATATTGGTACATGGCATCCTGATATTGATACATAAAACTTACCATGAGCACAATATGCTATAATTTTTTTATTGGTTAATTATCTATTATAAATTATAAACTATGTTATGTTTTATTGTTCAGGAGCGACAATATATCAGTACTTCCATTTTTTTCTTTAAAATATTTTATAGTTAGTTCTATTTGCATTTATATTTATATTTATCTTTGTAG
The DNA here is from genome assembly GCA_028566135.1 of Iris sibirica. Taxonomy (NCBI): domain Eukaryota; kingdom Viridiplantae; phylum Streptophyta; class Magnoliopsida; order Asparagales; family Iridaceae; genus Iris; species Iris sibirica. The sequence goes on along the minus strand of JAOTRK010199731.1, from coordinate 7,512 downwards.
AAAAATGCCGGTAGATAAATCTTGGATGCAATCAGGGAGGTCAACACAAAAGTACTTTGATGGAGTTGCAAATTTTATCGACTATGCTTATAATCATATGAAGTACGATGACATGAAAATTTATTGTCCGTGCAATAAATGCAGCAATAGGACTAGACTAATTCGGAATGAAGTGCACCAACATCTTCTGTATAATGGCATAAAGTCTAGCTATATAGAATGGTATTTACATGGGGAGGGTGAGGACTCTAGTAGTGATGACAGTGGTGAAACTGATAATACCCACAATGATGGTGACGATTTTGACATACTAGAGCCAATTGATGACATACAAGACTTAATAGAAGAGGTTATGCAACAAGACCCAAATGGAGAAGCCAAAAAATTCTACAGTTTGTTGGGAGAAGCGAAAGAACCATTATACCAAGGCTGCGAGACTTTTTCCAATCTATCTTTTATTGTCAACTTGATGCACATCAAATGCCTTAATTTATGGAGTAACAAGTCTTTCGATATGCTGCTCGAAGTGCTTAAAAAAGCATTTCCTTTTTGTGAGAAGTTGCCTACATCTAATTATGGTGCTAAGAAGATCGTTAAAGATCTTGGTCTTCATTACGAGAAGATTGATGCATGCAAAAATGACTGTGTAATTTATTATAAAGAGCTAGCCAATGCTTCACAATGTCCGACATGTAGTCTGTCTAGATGGAAGTCACAAGGTACAGTTGGTGAAAAGAAAGGCAAAAAAGTTCCGTGGAAGGTTTTGCGGTATTTTCCAATTACTCCAAGACTTCAAAGATTATATATGTCTTCTAAGACAGCTGGAGATATGCGATGGCATCATGAGCACCGAGTGAAAGATGGGGTCCTTAGGCATCCAGCAGATTCTGAAGCTTGGAGAGACTTTGATAGAAGACATGAGTTTTTTGGTAATGAACCACGTAATGTCAGACTTGCTTTGGCTACCGATGGATTCAACCCTTTTGGCAATATGAGTTTGAGTTATAGCACATGGCCTATTATATTATTTCCATACAACCTTCCTCCATGGTTATTAATGAAAGAGCCTTATATTTTCTTGACATTACTTGTGCCAGGACGAAAGGGACCTGGACATGATATTGATGTATACATGAGGCCGTTAATTGATGAATTGCTTCTGTTGTGGGAAGTTGGGGTTGATACATATGACATATCTACAAAGCAGAATTTTCATATGAGAGCTTCAATAATGTGGACCATAAATGACTATCCTGCATATGCATATATGTCAGGTTGGAGTACGCAAGGAAAGTTGGCTTGCCCTTGTTGTGCCAAAGATACTGCATGGCGTAGTTTAAGAGCTGGAAAAAAGCGTTGTTATATGGGTCATCGACGGTTTTTACCGTTAGATCACCCTTGGCGCATGCAAAAGAGACAATTTGATAATACGAAGGAGAGGAGGGTGGCCCCCACTCGACCATCAGGTGTTGATATTGTAAATGAGCTTAGTGGGCTCACAGAAATTACTCATGGTAAGCATGGACCTAAACAAAAAATACTTGGGTTTGGAGTAAATCATAATTGGAAAAAACATAGTATTTTTTTCAAATTGCCTTATTGGGAAACACTTTTGCTGCGCCATAATTTAGATGTCATGCACATTGAGAAGAATATATTTGATAATGTGTTTGGCACGATCATGAACATTGATGGTAAGACAAAAGACACATTAAATGCTCGTAGGGATCTCCAAAAAATGGGTATAAGACCGACACTTCATCCTAGAGAAGAAGGCGAAAAGACTATTTGGGAAAAAGCAGATTATGAATTAACAAATGAAGATAAGAAAATTGTGTTTCTATGGATGTTGGACTTGAAAGTTCCGGATGGGTACTCTGCTAATTTATCTCGCTGTGTTAATGCGGGGGAATGTAGTATTTCGGGTATGAAAACTCATGATTGCCATGTATTTTTTGAGAGGTTACTTCCACTTGTGGCACGAGAATTATTGCCTAAAGATGTATGTGAAGCTTTGATAGAGCTTAGCTACTACTTTAAGGGATTATGTGCTAAAGAATTAAAAATAGAGGATTTGGAAATTTTGGAGACTCAGATTGTCTTAACCCTTTGCAAATTGGAGAAAATATTTCCACCTTCGTTTTTTGATATAATGGTTCACCTATCCTATCACCTAGTATGGGAAGCAAAAGTTGCCGGCCCAGTACAGTTTAGGTGGATGTATCCAGTCGAGAGGTAGTTCTATCTTACCTTATAAATCTTGTTTTAATTTATTTGTTATTTGTTTCTTTTTTGTCATCTAACCAAATATAATTTGACAATTCGTAGGTATTTACATAAGTTAAAGCGCTATGTTCGTAATAGGGCTCATCCAGAAGGATCTATGGCAGAAGGGTGCTTGGCAGATGAATGCACAACCTTTTGCTCTCGATATTTAAATTTAGTTGAAACTAGATTTAATCGCACGGATAGAAATGATGACGGAGGCCAACCACCTGTATCTATTACACAAGGCCTATCCGTATTTATACCTACTGGTAAAGCTTTTGGAAAAGGTAAAGTAAGAGAGATGAGTATTGAAGAACACAGCGCTGCCATATTTTATGTCTTAACGAATACTGATGAGTTGGAGCCTTTTGTTCAGTAAGAATCTTATTTACCATTCTGAAATTCATATTATATATAAATACAGCTTGTTTTAATTTTTTTTAAAATCATGTTCCAGAGAGCATAAAGAAATTCTACTTGAATTGGACGATCATGACGTAGAGGGGTCACATAGACTTCATTTTGCCAAATGGTTTAAAACAAGAGTATGAAATATTAAACCTAGCATTTCCTTTTTGTGAGCTGTGATAATATGCTCATTTTTTTAAATCGTCTTACAGGTCGAACAACTACACAAGAACGGAAAAGCTAGTAGGGAAATGGTTGTTTTGGCCCGTGGTCCGGAGAGGCGAGCAACTTATTACCCTGGTTATAATATGAATGGTTTTAGGTTTCATACGTCAGAACGCGATGAGACTAAAAATACTCAAAATAATGGTGTGATGGTTCGAGGAGAGGACGGAAAAGATGATGTTGGATGGTACGGAAACTTGATAGAAATTATTGAACTATGTTATGTTGACAAGAAAAGGGTTGTATTGTTCAATTGCAACTGGTACGATACAACTCAAAATGGAAGAGGTTACAAGCTTGATCGCTATGGGATAGTAAGTGTTAACACAACACGGAAGTTTCATACTAAGGAAACATTTGTGTTAGCTTGCCAAGCAACACAAGTTTTCTATGTCAGAGGCATTAAAAACAGGGCTTGGAGTGTTGTGATAGAAACAAAACCTAGAAATGTTTATGAAATGCATGATGATGACTTGGAACCATACCAAGAAGAAGTGACACAAAGGCATAACATGACAACCAATAACTTGGAAGACGAAGCTAACCAAGTGGAAGATGAAGAAGAAGTTGGTCAAATGGATTTCGAATGAGATGTTCTTTTTTCGTGCTTGTAGTATATTACTTATTTATGTTCTTTTCAATAATAGTTGGACATTATGATTGCAAATCATAAATTTTAGTGAAGATCGATGTTTTTTGACGCTAATTTGAATTAAATTGCATTTTTATCTAATTTTATTCAGATTTTTGTTATTTCTCTGTGTTTCCAATATATTGTGATTGTCACATTGTTCAGTCATGATGAGAAAAACAAGGAGGACCAATAGAACATCCACCGATTACCAGAGAGAGTCATCTAGATCATCTCCAGAACAACTTAATCCTATTCGATTGTCTACTCGAAATGCAGTAGAGGAAATAAATGACAATCAAGAGCAAGTTCATGAGACTCCACCAACAAATACAGAAGGTAGAGCCTATGTTATTTGAATATAATGATTCAATATTATACTATTTTGCTAATTGTTCCACTATATTTGAATAGGTCCAACTCTTGGAAAGAGAAGAGGCAGAGGAAAAGCTAAAGGTGACAAAGGACGAGGCATGGCAATTGAAATATATGAAGGAAGGTAAGCCATTTAAACTTTATGGCCATTGAAAGAGTATTAGATTTGAGAAAATTTGAGTCATCCTCTTGTATATATAGTTTGTTGAATATGAATGAAGGTAATTCTTTCCTTATTTTGTTGAATATAGTCTGCATCAATCTCGATTGGGAAAGAAACCTCCGATGTTGGTATCGGTATCGGATCAGGACATGTCAAACCGTATCGGTAGCTACATCAGATCGGTATCGACCGATACTGCAAACTATGACTTTTAATTTTCTTATAGTATGTCAAAGGTGCATTGGGAGAAGCTTCATAGACTATACTAACATATGATGAGATGCCCCTGACTCAGACTACATACCTTTGGAGGTGCATTAGGGCCATCCAAAGTTCCATTAGATATGAAGTCCAAGTTTCCATTTGATGTAACATCATTCCCATTGATCTGGCCATCCAAAATACTAACAGATTATTGTGATGAATTATATATGCTTCAGGAACCATATATCAGTAACCAATATCAGTAAGAGAATATATATGCTTCAGGAATATATATGCTTCAGTAAGAGAATATCTTAAGAGAATATGTATGCTTCAGGAACCAATATCAGTAAGATCATGAATACTGATAAATTAACACCCGTGTAAATAATAAAAACTAGATCAATGTGTTCAAAACACAGATTAACTTGTAGATACTAAGATCTGTCCTTTAGGAAGAATCTGATATGAAATATAAAACTTGTGAATTTCCATCCAAGTTTTCTCCTGAGACTTTATCTCAATTTAAGAACAAAATCCCTCTTCAAGGGTTGGTTAATTGATTAGTCTACAATTAGTCAAACTAACTTCAATTTCTTTGCATTGTTTGAGTAGTTAGTGTCATATGAGTAGAGGCCTGTTGAGATTGAGAAGATAGCTCTGTCACAAAAGAATCCTAAATTTTCTGTTATGTTTGATATTTCCTAGTGCTGCTACTCTATTTGCAATAAAGCAAATATAGATATTATAATCAATCTAGCTTTTGAATGGAGGAAAAGAAATTTGCAGGCTCCTGACAATGGTATCAGCAATAGATATTATAATCAAATATAGATATTATAATCAATCTAGCTTTTGAGTATCGTGATCGGTATCGGACACTTCGTACGAGTATCGGGATAAACACAGGAAAACTAAGAGATTGGAGTTTGCTCATCAGATTGGAGTTTGCTCAGATAGAAACAAATTCCTTTCATTGATTTCAGAAGATTGGTCAGATTCTGATTACTCTAGAGCTTTGGAACTTATCCAAATACCATCTACATTCCATGAAAGTTTAAGGTCCATCATTTTCTTCCTTAAACTTACTATCAGTCTCCTTCCACGGCCATGCGACTGACCAAGGTGGTTACTTCTCTGTTTCCTATTCAAACCGCGTTCCTGCAGGTTCTACCACCTAGTCAAAAATGTACAATCTATCTCAAATTCATGGAACATGGCAGTTAATCTATATGTCCATCCACACAAACTGTATGGAAAACTCGATCTCAATGATTCAGTTTCTAACATCAACATAGACTCATATGTTTCGACACTTCATACGATTTTTTTACTATGACACAACATATCTATCTTAACCAACTCCCTACTCTATTATCTATTTCTCCATCCATTGCTATCCCAAATGATGACATGATTATGATTGATATTATATCAGACCCAAAATCCAATTTTTTTCATCCTATAATTCCCAACCCAACTCCACAACCACCTACTATTATCAACTCGAACTACTCTGACCATTCAAGACCCTTGCATATTAATTTCGTCCGTAACAAAACTCTAGATTTCCTGTTCCCTACCTACAGCTTATCCTCCCCCCCACTCATTATCATTTGATACACCATCACCCTCCCCATTATTGAACTTCCTCCTCCTCCTCCAAATTCACCACCAAAGCCTCTTCTCCCTACCCAGAAGAAAAAGAGAATGGAAGAAACTAGCTCGAAACAAACATAAACTACCCATCATAACCTTCCCTTACCACACTCGATCAAAAAAGACCTGCTAGCTCACCCAAAAAACTTGCTACTCGAAATCCCAGTCTAATATTCATCAAAATGTCGTGGCGGTTGACCTCCAACAGCCACAAGATCAATGTTAGTATTGTCGTGGAACTGTTGGGGTACGAGAAATGACAAGACAATTCACACAGGACGTTCATCTGTCAGATCGACCAATCCATCCATCTTCATCTTTTCTGAAACTGCATCTTCTTGACTCAATTTGATCACTCTTTCATCTCTTGGTTACCCAAATTACTACATTGTTCCAGCTGAGGGCAGAGCAGGCGGCCTCTGGTTAGGTTGGGGGTGATTCTATCTTTGCTGAAGTTGCCTACTCATCTCAAAACATTATATGTATGGACATCAATCTTCTCCAACTTCCCCTGCATGGTGTCTATGGACGTCCCAACAAGCATAAATGTTCTCATTTATGGAATATCATCAAATCGATGGCTGATTCTATACTGCCATACAGGTCTCGTGGGGTTGTATTGAAGATTTTAATGCCATTACCAATGCTAATGAAAAATCAGGAGGTAATGGAGTAGATCTCTTGGCGGCTATATCCTTCAGCAAGATGATTGATTACTGCGGATTGTTCGATCTCTGTACATTGAATAAGATCAGAGTAGTTCAACAATGAGATTCGATAGGTTCCTCATCACCTCAAACAAGTTTGCAACTTTTTTTTTAGTTTTGACAAATATACCTATACATAAAATAGGTAAGACGAAGATACATATACCTATGCATAAGAACCAAGATGAATAGGTACCAGATACTATACCTATACATTTTGACAAATAGGTACCAGAAACTATACCTATACATAAGAACCAAGACGAAGATAAGACAATAGCACAGAACTAAGTGACCGACTCTTGTAGATTTGAAAAACTACAGAATCAGTAAGAAAACGGAACAAAGAAAGCAAGGAATCTCAAAGAAATCAAGGAATAATATGATAGCATGCATTCACAACTCTCTTCGTTTAAGCATCATTTGATCTTATCACTTGCATCGTTTTATCTTCTTCCATATTTTAACTGATAACCATCTATTCTGCGAGTATCCAATATATCTTCATACTGAAGTAACATTAAAGTTAGAATAAAATGTGTATCCAACATGTATCTGAATAATAATTATTGGAGTATATCTTATTCTTGTTAATTCCGAAGCTTTTGAAATTTGGTCCCAATGCAACAGAATAAATTTTCCTAGTACCCAAAACTGCTCATCCTATATTTAGTCAAATACATTCATTGAGAGGATACCAAGAAAATTGCTGATGCTACAAAGATATCAATCATTATGATTATAGAGAGAATTCATTCTGCAATTAGCAGGAGATTATGGTCAAAATCTGACAGCCTGGAGGACTTCCAAACCATCCAAAGACTCTACTAGAGCTGCATCCATCTCATCCGCTGAACTCCCCAACCCAAGCC
>JAOTRK010198620.1:0-10334 GCA_028566135.1 Iris sibirica | reverse complement strand
TAAGCCTGAAATAGTTAAACTGTTGGCTGAAGAAGCATCCTTCGTATAGTTTTTTTAGCTTATTTTTCTTGAAATATTGGAACCATTGACCATATGGTCTTCTTTAGCAAATAGGCAATATTGTTATTATTTTATTTGGCAGTCTAATACCTTTAGCAGTTGATATCTAAAAATTAGTTGGGACTACAGATTCATAAGTCAATGGCGAGAAATACCACTTTGGAAGGTTATTGCTTGCACCATTAGCATTTGTAACTGACTAGTTCGATGATACCTTAAAAGTTGGTTCTAGCAATTTTCTTATACACCAGTCGTCAAAGAGCTGATGGTTAAACCTATAGGGAAGTTTAGCAAGATAATTTTTTTGCTTGTTTTCTATCTTGATTATCCTCCTATTTTAAACAATCACTCTTTGTAATTGCTGATTTAATCGATATTTCCAGTTGTCACAGTATTCTTCTAGTTCTAGTTAACTATTGCTAATTTGATGGAAAGATGTTACATTTTGCTGTATTTTTACATCCAGATCTCCTTCGGCGAGATGGGTCTTCAAAATTTTGATATATGAATGCGACATAATAAGGGACAAATAGTCCTGCACCTAGTCCCCAGGTGAAGAGTAACTAGTAAAACAGATGTTTCAAGCGAAGAAACCGGTGTCCATATTCGTGCAATTTAGTAGACCACTGTTTTTCTACGGAAGAATGAGTGAACTTAAAAGAGTTTTAGTTATGATTATAGTTATTCGGCATGATTATATGTATGTAGTTACTGAATATAACCAGAGGAATGCCATATGACGCACACATCGGGCATCTGACACTGCAACATTGATAGGCATAGCCACCAAAACTATTGGATAAAAGATAACACAACTATTCCCTTTCATCCTTGGCTAGGTGTGTCAAACGAGAAATGTATCACCTAGAATAGCTAGTCAGTTGTAATTATCTCCAGTGTTTCTTCTTAACTACTATTTTTACAGAAAGCCAGTGACAGACTGACAGGAATATGTAATTAGATGCCATTTATTGAGGCAAGGCAAGTGTGCCGCTTACATATTGATAACTGTAGCAGGCAAGTGTGCCGCTTACATATATATTTTCTTGAATCCTTTGTTTACGCCTCATTCTTAAGGGTTTCAGCTCTCTTTCCATGCCGAATGCTGAATGCTTTATACTATTTTTCATGCTGAATGCTTTATATTATTTCGAGGGTTTCAGCTCTCTTTCCATTGTTTAGCAAGCTATTGGGAAGAAAACTTTTGGATTATTTCATAAAGTTCTTCCTGCTTACTTCTACTTTATTGTACTTGTCTATTATAGGATACAATTGCAGAACAAATTGCAAACCTCTACCATTGGCCCAAAGTACTGGAAATACATATCCTGGATAATGCTATGTAAGTTCTTCTTCTTAGTGAATGCCTTATTTACTGCAATGTCAAGAACTATTCACAATTTGCCAAATTTACCACTTAAGCCTTAAGATGTGTTCAAATCGACACCTCGAGAGGGGTTCTATTGTTCGAAGTGGACTACTTTTTAATTGATTTCTCCAAGTAGATAACCATTTGAAGTCAATCTGTTGTTATCTTTACAGTGGAGCCACAAAGAAGCCTGTGGGCATATTACATATAAAGGTTGTTCGGGCGCTTAATCTCCTCAAAATGGATATTCTTGGTAAATCTGACCCCTATGTAAATCTCAGTTAGAGTGGGGAGCGACTACCAGCAAAGAAAACGTCAATAAAGATGAGCAATCTGAATCCCGAATGGAATGAGCAATTCAAGCTTATCGTGAAGGATCCTGAAACCCAAGTTCTTGAGCTGCATGTCTTTGACTGGGAAAAGGTTTGGGCTCCCTGTATGCATCCCTTCTTCTCTTGGAAACATGTGTCTTATATCTTTTATCAGGAAAAATTTAGGAAATTTATATCGGGATATTTTTGATCTATTTCTGTGTTACTTTTCTGGCATTTCCTAATAATCTAGTTACTTAGGATTCCACATCTATTACATATTCGCCTCCATAGTATTGTATCCGTTCACCATAATACCATAAAAAATGTGGATGGCCAGAGAAACAAGATAGGCCTTCTAGTAATTCTTGTTCAAGATTCTGCAATATCAAATTCAAAGAACATATAATAAGACTTTGATCACTAATAAGATATCCAGAAGATTTTAAGGGTGTAAATTCATGGCATTATTTATTTTTTTGCATCTTGACTATTTCTTTCGCTCGCAGGTTTAGATGCATGATAAGTTGGGCATGCAAGTAGTCCCCCTTAGTTTACTTTCTCCTCACGAGACAAAAGAATTCACTCTTGATCTCGTCAAGAACCTGAACCCCAATGACCCACACAACAAGAAAAACAGAGGAAAGATTGTGCTCGAGTTGACATATGGTCCTTTTAAGGAAGATAGCTTTAGTTCATTTTTTGATGGGGATAGTAAGCACAGCAGCCTCAGAATAGATTCGAGGGATGCTCCATATGATGGTGGCGTACTGTCCGTGACAGTCGAATGTGCAGAAAATGTTGAAGGAAAGCATCATAATAATCCTTATGCACTGATCTTTTTTGGAGGAGAGCAGAAAAGAACCAAGGTGAATTCACATTACCAAGGATGATCTATACGAATCTGAAATGTTGGTCTTTTATCTTTGCGTAGATGTTGTTATTCAGTTTTGGTTAAGGCTGCATACATCTTGAACCTTCTAACACCTACGGCGCACTATTAATCACTTGTATTCTGATTATATACTAGGACACGCAAAAATAGATGCCTCGTTTGTATCTCTGTGTCCTTACCTTGTTCTGTCCTATCCATGTGCAATCATCATAGGTTATCAGGAGAAGCAGGGATCCAAGATGGAGTGAAGAGTTTCAGTTCATGCTAGAGGAGGCACCCGTGAACGAGAACATGCACATCAAGGTGTGGAGCAAAAGGAAGGGTTTCAACTTCTACCCAAAGGTTTCTGTCCAGCATTCTTTTTTCGTTAAGTTCTCTACCATTTTAGTTCTCAAGTCTTTTTTTTCTCCTTATTTCTTCCTTTCCGTGCCTTAGGAATCTTTGGGGCTTGTGGATATCAACCTCTCTGATGTTGTGTACAATGGCCGCATCAACCAGAGGTATAATCTTATAAACTCGAAGAATGGGGTGATACACATTGAGCTCAGATGGAGCACAGATGGAGCACAGTATGAGAGCTTTATGATATTACTAAACATGTTTTAATATCTTAATCCAATTACATCAGACTTCTACATCAGACTTCTAAATAATTATCCTCCATTATTTAGAAGTCTTTATGACATTATCCTACATTATTTGGAAGTCTGATGTAATTGGATTAAGAGGGATAGATCAGTCTTTTCCAGGAAGGAAAGGTTAGAACTTTTACATGTCAATATGTTATGTCTTTGAGCTTATACACTTGCTTTTTATGGTAACTGTTATTATATGTATTGTAGAATCCAAAAGTAATCGAGAATGTGGAAGGAGCTCGGACGACACCTTGTGTTGTTGCTTTCAATCAAAAGCACGAGCTGCTTGTTAGAACTCATACAGTGCTTTGGAAAGAGAAGAGACCACCAGTACGTTAGCCACACCAGTCCCAGAGTAAGGGCCAAAGCCGCAGTTACCATCTCTAAATGCCTCGCCAAGCTGGTAATTATAATAAAGTTCATCACATTGAGAATGAGAATGGGGTCACTCCCTCTTTTGTGCTAATGATGTGTTTTTTGTTTCAGAATAATGAAGTTAAGAAAGAGTTTGGGCTGGCAACCCTCCTACAAATTGCAGCCGGGATGCTGAATGACAGGCTGCCGGAGGCTCGTGAGGTGGCTAGGAGTATCATCGGTTCGGTTCACAGTGGGTTCGTAGAAGAGAGTACAGAGATCGACAATGAGGAGGATGAGCACGACGACGATGATGACTAAGGAGGAGGTATGGCAGAGTTTCTGCTCTTTGAACCTGCCTCCCATTTCAGCACAGGCAGTAGGGAAGATTATTTTGCAGTAGTTCCAACTCTAGTTTCCTTGCATTTACTTATTAGTAAGTTCTGAGGTTTTTGAAAGTTTTAGAAAATCCATCATCTACATGGATCACTTGTAATAAAATAACCATAGCCTCTTGTTAAAAGAAATGTGGTTGTCAACTGCATTTTGACAAACTGCTGCTTCAGTTTTTTGCTATTTACTATTGTGTGCAGTGAAGGGAGAACTTCTCATTCAGCATGGATGACGGCTTTTCTTGTAGGATGAAACGGGCTTTCGGTGACATGGAGGACCTCTAGTTGGTCTGGTAGCTTTGGCTTATCTTCACCATACATGAAATGTTGGATCATAGAAATCAATATACAATATATATAATAGCTATTTTTTTTTAAATGAGAATATAGTTTTAACAACGTTAGATCCGTGTTGTTAATAATTGTTTCACAACGTTTCAGATTTATTGTTAATATTATCAATCACAACGTAGATTTCTTGTTATTGTTGAATATATGACAACATAAAGAAGACATTGTGTATTAACTATTTTACAACATTTATAAATAGTTGCTCATGTAAGAATGGCAATATTGAGACAATGTTGTAAATGGTGGTTTGCAATATTTATAAAACATTGTTAAAGTTTTAATAATAACAAATTGACACCATTGTTAAAACTAATATTTACAACGTGTTAGAGTCATTGTTAAAACGATAAAACACGTAGTCGAAAATTGTGTTTACAACGTGCGGTGCAACGATAGCCATACGTTGTAAAAATATTTCAAACTTTTTACAACTCCTCAAACTACAACGTTTTTGAAATCGTTGTAAAAAGGTATTAACAATGTTTATCCAATGTTGTAAAAAGGGTTTTTTGTTGTAGTGACAGCCTCCTCTTCGGCATAGCGAACGTCGGAATTGCCGACACGAAACCACAGTAAATGCTGCAGTCGTCCACGGGGACAATCACGATAGTGACGAAATTTTTTTCCAAAGGTAAATTTATTGCACCGTAAATAAATAAATAAACATGTTTACATAAAAACAATTTGGCGTGGTGGTCATGCTATGGCTAATTAGAGAACATGTCCGATTTTGACTTCCCCCTACCACATTATTTTTTTGTCTCTCTTTGGAAAGAAGGCATCGTTTATATAAATTGCATGGTGCATATGAACCCAAGGGCAATTAAGCACAGTGGTAGTTCCATGGCCTCATTCTTGGGAGACCCAGGTTCTAGTTGTGGTGGAGGTGTGGGAAGAGTACATTTTTTAATAAAATTTTGTTTTTTTTGTTATCTTTGTTTTTTTGTTGTTGTTATGAATACTTGTGGATTATTTGACTGAGTATGAATATTCGTGGCTTCTTTGGCTGAGCACTTTCTTTTTCTTTTTCTTTTATATTGTTTTATTTCTATTTTTCTTAATAAATTTTCATAAAAACTATTGAGTTCTTGCCATTAGTTTAATGGTTACAAAACTTCTATTGGTTTCTTTATCATATATTATTTCTTTGTGATTATATTATTGTTGATAGAAAATAATTTGTTATCTGTTCTGTTAGTTATCACTACTAGAATATGCCAGGTTAGTCACGGAATTAGTCACGGATTTGAGTCCGTGACTAATAAGTAACGGATTAGTCACGGACACAAATCCGTGACTAAATAAGTAACGGATTAGTCACGAATATGAAATCCCGTGACTAATCTGTAACGGATTAGTCACGGATTATGTATCCGTGACTCAACTAGGTTTAACCCCCCGCGACAGAACCCCTTTCCCCCGCACACTCAAAACTCAAAACTCTCAAACTCATCTCTCTCTCTCTCGACTCATCTCTCGGCGGCGACCCCCCTCGGCGACCGACCCCCCTCGGCGACCGGTCCCCCCTCTCCGACCCCCTTCTCCGTCCCCCCCCCTCCGCCCCCCCTCTCCGACCCCCCCCTCCGACCACCTCCTCCTCCACGAAATCGACTTCCGAGGCCACATCCGCTCAGTTAGGGTTAGGTATGAGACTTCGAAACCCTAATTTCGAAAGTTCCCCCTTCTTATTATTGCTGAAAATTTGGTTTTTTTTTAAACATATTTGGTGCGACTGCGTGTTCTAATTTCAGCTCTCAGTTATATGCAGTTTTGATTCCTCTGGAGAGCTCGGAGTTCTGAGGAATTCTCCGATTTTGCGATCTCGGTATAGCTGAATCTACTCTAATTATATGGGTTTTGCTAGGAAATTATGTTGCTATATTTGAGATTAATCTTTATATATTGTTCCGTTAGTTTAATGTTAGTGTTTTATTAAAGTTTGGATGTTGTGATGCAGCTAGTGAATCTATTTTATTTTTTATTTTTTTGTTTAGACTTCTAGATATGATTCGTCGCGTTTGGGTGATAGTTGTAAGAATTTGGTCGTGTTTGACTGAGTGATGTTGTGAAAAACTTTGTCGAAATTGTTATTATTTCATTGTATTATATTATAGTTTCAATAGTAATATTACCTTTTATTGAATTCTTTCATAAATAATTATTTTACATAATTCAAGGTGCATTCTACTCAAATTGCCATAATGTACAAAACCTTCTACGTTTGAAGAAAATTGAGCAAGTTGAGGATTCTATTTTTGTCTCCTCTGAAAACTTAAAACTTACATTCTTACAGTTGATTACTGTAAATTATATTACAAATTGTTTTAAGCTTATTTCTTGTTCTTCAGGTTATTTTTATTTTTATTCTATTTATTTCGCACATGTGGTTTCAGGCTTGTCAAACTAGTTTGAAATTGCCACACCCACATATGAATTTCTATGTAAGCTTTTGTGTAATGTGTTAATGTGTCTTGACATTCCATACATTTAGTTTGCTTCATAAAAGTTACTCCCACAATGGTCAACCATTGTGATGTTGACTGAGTTTGTGTTAAATAAGTTGGTTATGGATGGCCCACCATGAACTGCATTAAGAGTATTGGAGAAGTTACAAAGGCTTAAAGGCAAAGGCTGAATCATCATGTTACACTTCCTCATTTCAAGAAGGGAAATAGATTTGTTGGATATACTCTGCTGCTATATATCTTTGAGTGAATGATTGTATTCCTAATACATTGCTTCCTTCTTACTTTGCTATTGTTGTATATTTAATTATCAAGTCTTTTGGAAAGTTGCAGGTGGTTGTGAGTTTATAGTTAAAGCATCAGATGACTAATCAAAAATTGATACTAAATGTAGAGTTTGTGTTTGTGTATTGTTGTTATATTTGTTTTTTGTTTTTCTTTTTTTGTTCCTTTCTTACGTTCTTCTTGTGCTGATTGTCTGATATAGTTGGCTTGGATTGAGGAAGGAATTGAATTGAGATGGTGGGAGGCTACATCCATTTATTAAATGGAGGGGACCTTAGACTGGCAGTTGGCCAAGTCCATCACAACCCTGATGGATATCATTTTGATTTCAAAAAAATACTTAATGCCTACAGAAAATTTAAAAAAATCCACCTTTTGAAGCACCATCTTCTCTTCCAACAGCATTTTGAAGCATTTTCTTCTCGTGCTCCCAAGCTCAAAAATCTTGCCCACAAGCTTTTCAATGACCAATCACACTTGCAGCCTTGATAAATCTATAAACTCTTGTACTTCATAGAGTTTCCATCTGCAATAATGAATAATATGATGTAATATCTTTAAAAATATATTCATCTACAAAAGGTAGCTTCATCGGTTAAGGAACACTTTCAATTCTTTCTAGGAAACAGGTGATAACCAAACTAATGTTACTTATTGTGAGATCAGTTTACAAAACAATCTATAGACTTGTGTCTCTTTCTAATCAAAGATATTAAGGGCACAGTGTAATGCAAAGGGTCTAGAGGATTGAGGCGAAAGACGATGACCTCACAAATGCGAGGCATACATTTATTTAAAAAATTATTATTATAAATAGTATATGCCTATATGTAATAGATATTGAAAGTGGATGTGTCCAAGTTCTATTCAATAATCATAAGGATTCGAAAACAAGAAACTTCATTTGAGTTGTAGGAAGAACTAGAGGTATGGCTTCACATGAGATAAAAGAAGAACAAATCAACAAACCACAAATTGTCGCTAGAGTTGACTCAAATTGCTACTAGAGTTACAGTTGATCCCTTCAATTTCAACCATGCATTTTGCAAGTTGGATCACGTGTATCTCCTCCTGTAAGGAAAGAATATGTACCTCATCCAATAGCCCCTGCTCCTCTCGAGCAAGAACCAGATTCTGCATATCATTTTGAAGCCACTCTTGAACCTCCTAAAGCGCAATTTCTCGCTGAGATAGGGCTAGTTTGGGGCGGGCTTGGTTCCAGGATTAGAGTGCCTCTCCACGGCCTTCAGTTTCTGGACCAGACAGAATTGGGTGTTGCCTGATACCTCCATTTCTAACCCAGCCATTACCACTACCCTGCAACATGTTATACCCGTTCATGTAACCGAAATGGTCGTGCACCACCAAAAACTGTAGCTATCAAAAGCGCACCAAAATAAATGAATAGTCGCATGTAGAGGGTGTGAGGCCTTCTGCGGTCACAGCTAGTAGCTTGTCGAACTAGCGACTGTTGGTACGATC
Organism: Iris sibirica; assembly: GCA_028566135.1. NCBI lineage: Eukaryota > Viridiplantae > Streptophyta > Magnoliopsida > Asparagales > Iridaceae > Iris > Iris sibirica. The sequence goes on along the minus strand of JAOTRK010198620.1, from coordinate 1,735 downwards.
AAACTGACATACAAATCTGATTGTGAGTGGTTTTGTGCTCCAGGTCCAAATATGCTCAGGCCTCGCTAGACATTTAAGGCTAGATTGCAAGAGACTGCCACAAAAGTTGTCTAGTATAGGGTCAGAATTTTGTATATCAGCTTGAAGCCTGGGGAAGCTTCTCGCTAAGGTAGAGCCAGTATAGGACGGGCTTGATTCCAGGATTTGATTTTAGATGCCTCTTTACGGCCTTCAGTTTCTAGACAAGAAAGAATTGAGCGTTGCCTGATATATCCATGTCTAATCCGGACATCACCACCTCCTTGTAACCCGCTATACTCGGCCATATATTATTGATCCAAAATGGCAACAAGCAGAAGGAGAAATTGGAGTTTAACATTTGCCTGATATCTCCAAAGTCATCTAGTATAGGGTTAGGAATATGACGACAACCAATCTTCTCTTGGTTGAGCAATAACGCATTGAAGCCACCAATAAGCAGAAGGGGAAGTTGCAGTTGAACATTTGCTACTGCACTAATATGGATAATCTCATGCCGCAGTTGTTCGCGCTTTCCTTTGTCATTATAGCCATAAACAACCCCAAACAAAAATTTAAAATCACCTTTATAAGTAAAGACACATGTAATAAGTTGATCTAATGAATGTAATTTATCTACCGTTCAAGATCGACTATCCAACAGTGTCCAAATAAGTGTCATCTCGTCATGACTAAGATTGTGAACATAAGTCGTTTGGAACTCCTTAATTTTTTTTCCAATTTAATTTTTTTGTTTCCAGCAAAGCAGTGTTAGAGCTTTGTGCTTTCTTCGCAACCTCTCGTATCTTCCTCCATGGACCCAACGAGTTAGCAGCTCGTATATTCCAAGTCATAACTGACATTAAAATGGTCGCTTATGACCTTGAGTAGATCCCAAACTCTCTGTCAGGTTTTCGAAGAATTCAGCCCTTAAATCTTGTTCTGTTATTCTGTCATCTATTATTTCGCTCATTCAATGCCGCAGAAGTATACTCTCGGTGAAGTTAGAAGAGAGAGATAGAGAGAAAATAAGAAGAAGAAGAAGAAGAAGAAGAAGAAGAAGAAAAGTAGGAGATGAGAAAAGAGATTGCAAAGGGATAAAACCCTAGGTTGCATCTCATGTCTATTTATAATAGTTTGTAATACACCTACAATTACAATTGTATCCTCATAAGATAAATAATAAAATAACTCCAACAAATAACTCTAACTCTAACACCCTCCCTCAAGCTGGAGCATATAGATCAGACATGTCCAACTTGCTACATAAATCAGAAAATTGATCACAATATTCTGCTTCTTACTACACAATGTGACAATATTGCCACCCACAAACGCACAATAGCCCGAAGTAGATCTCCTATAACTGCGACTGCCTGCCCAATCAGCATCACTGAACCCCGACACTGTAAGCAACTGGGAAGGTTTGTACAACAAACCCTTTCCAGGTGCACCCTTCAAGTACCGAAGAATGCGAGAGAGCGCCTCCCAACGTGGTCGTCGAGGGGTATGCATAAACTGACTTACTCCAACTGCATAGGTGATGTTTGGTCGTGTAACATTAAGATATATTTATAAGTTTGCCAGCCAAACATCTATAAAATCCAACATCCTCAAATAACTCTCCCCTGTCAGCATCAAGTTTGTCATGATAATCCATAGGAGTTTCCACTGGCTGACACTCTAGCATCTCAGTCTAAGAGAGCAAGTCTAGAAT
>JAOTRK010197509.1:0-10456 GCA_028566135.1 Iris sibirica | reverse complement strand
GTTATTCTCGTTGGAAAGTGAATGAATGCAATATAGAAGACAAAAGAAATGAGAACAAGTATAAAAAAAAAATTCCGGTGAAGGTGCTTAGATATTTTCCAATCATACCAAGGCTAAAAAGAATGTTTCGATCAATAGTAATAGCTGAACAGTTGAGATGGCATAGCACCAATGCAAGTAAAGATGGCAAGTTACGCCATCCAGTTGACTCATTAGCCTGGAAAGCAAATGATAGAAAGTGGACGAATTTTGCATCAGATCCACGAAATATAAGGCTTGGTCTTGCTGCCGATGGATTTAACCCTTTTAGTAATCTTAGCTCTACCTATAGTTGTTGGCCTGTAATGCTTGTCGCATATAATCTTCCTCCGTGGTTATGCATGTTGAAAGAGCATCTAATGTTGACTTTATTAATTCCAGGGCCGAAGCAACCTGGTAACGATATTGATGTTTACTTGCAGCCACTTATAGAGGATTTAACAGAGTTATGGAACAATGGGGTAGAAGTTTATGATGCTTACATGAAGACAACATTTAATTTGAAGGTGATTTTAATGTGGACAATAAATGATTTTCCCGCTTATGGAAATCTAGCTGGATGTACAACAAAAGGAAAGTCGGCTTGTCCTATTTGTGGTGGTAATACTTTATCAAGGTGGCTACCGCATAGCTGTAAGACTGTATATATGGCTCATAGAAGATTCCTTCCTTCAAAACATCCATTTCGAACAAAAAGAAGATGGTTCGATGGAAATCATGAAGATAGGGAAAAACCGGTAATAATGACCGGTCGTGATGTATTGAAAGCTACAAGTCAAATTAAAAATGATTGGGGGAAGAAAAAACAAAAACTAAAGAAAAGAAAGAAGTCAAAGGCTGTAATTGATGGTGAGGTACAAATATGGAAGAAGAGGTCAATATTTTTTGAGCTACCTTATTGGAAAGTGAGTTATTTTTAATCAATCTTGTTTCTTTTTTATTTTGTATTAATATTTATGAGTTCAAGATATAGTTCATAATAACATGTCTTTTTTTTCTTATTAGGATTTGCTTCTACGCCACAATTTGGATGTAATGCACATTGAAAAGAATGTATGTGAGAGCATACTTGGTACACTTTTAGATATTAAAGGAAAATCAAAAGATGGACTTAATTCTCGAAGAGATCTACAAGAAATGGAAATTAGAAAAGAGTTGCATCCACAAGATAGAAATGGTAAAGTATACCTTCCAGCAGCACCACATACATTATCAAAGACTGAAAAACAATTATTTTATAATCGGTTAAGAAATTTGAAAGTGCCGGATGGGTATAGTTCTGACATACGTAATTGTTTCTCAAAGGATAACAATATAATAAGTCTGAAATCTCATGATTGTCATGTTTTGATGCAACAATTGCTGCCTGTAGCTTTGAGAGATCTTTTACACAAGGGACCGAGAAACGCAATACTTCGATTATGTGCATTTTTTAATGAAATATGCCAAAGGGTTATTGATCGAGATAGATTGGAATGTCTTGAGGCTGAAATTGTTGAAACATTATGCATGTTAGAAAGATTTTTTCCTCCTTCTTTCTTTGATATTATGGTACATTTGACCATTCACCTAGTGCGAGAAGTACGTTTATGTGGACCAGTACAATACCGTTGGATGTATCCATTTGAAAGGTACTCCACTATTTCTAAATGCATATTAATTAGTTTACACCTTTCATAAATAGCTAAAATACCTTATCATTTGTTTATTAGGTATATGAAGATACTCAAAGGATATGTCAAAAATTCAGCACGTCCTGAAGGATGCATAGCAGAGTGCTATCTTTCTGAGGAGTGTATGAGATATTGTAGTGGCTATACAGAACAAGCAAAAGAAATAGGTGTTCGTCATAGACGTAACGAAGACTCTCTTGATAACTCATTACATGAGGGACGTCCATTATCAAAAGGAGTGCATCTAGCAATGTCTCATGAAATCTTAAAAATTGCACATCGATATGTGCTTTTTAATACTGCAAAGGTGGCACCTTATGAAGAGTAAGTATAAGGAGATTCATTATAGAAAAGTAATAATTTAATATTTAGATTAGGCGTGATCGTGTGTTTTCTTACCATAATGTTTCATCTAGAATGCATTTGAATGAGTTGAAGAATTCGGATAAGCGTCTTTTCACAAATGAAAACAAACTTTGGAAGAAACACTCAGACACATTCTGTGATTGGTTTCAGAAAAAGGTAATAGTTCAAGTATATTTTCTTCTCTGTTCTTTGAAATTACAAATGTAATACATTATTAGATCTGACTATGAGTTTTTTAATAGGTTATGGAGGAAATCAATACAGGCATTTCTGTGTGTGATACAATAAAGTGGTTGGCATATGGGCCTGTAAAGGAAGTAATGTCATATTCTGGGTTCCTTATTAATGGCCGTCGATTTCAAACCAAAGATGTTCAAAGGTCCACTCAAAATAGTGGTGTTTCTTTAGAAGCAAAAAGCGTTTGCGAATCAGATTCAAGTGACAATGCTGGAACTTCAAGCTCAAGAGCTTTTTATGGGGTCTTGCGTGAAATTATTGTTTTAGATTATAATACTTTTCAAATTCCCCTTTTTAGGTGTGATTGGGCACACATTTATCATGGTGTTAAGGTTGAAGATGGGTTTACGTTAGTCAATCTCCATCAATTCAAAAATCAGTTTGAAAGTGACCCTTACATTCTAGCATCACAAGCGAAGCAAGTATTCTATTCTAGAGAGTCAGATTCTTCTAGTTGGTATGTTGTGTTGAAACCACCACCAAGAGGTTTCCACGAATTGGAATTATATAATGAGAATGCAGAAACAAGCTGTCAACCGTTGGATGTATCAAAATTGGGTGAAGCTTTTGATGATGAGGAGTTTTCCTATGAAAGAAGAGATAAAGATTGTGAAGGCGTATTAGTTTAATTGTGTTAATCTCTCTTTTGAAGTTGGTTTTTTTCTTTTTTATATATATATGAACCTTTGATTGCATAATGATAAGTTTTGCATTTATACTTACTACCTTCGTTATATGTGCTTTTCACTTATCTGACCTTCTAGACAATGATCTAATTCTTTTTTAGTTGTATTTTGTCACTATGTTAATACAATGTTACGATGTTGTCCACCTGTCTGAAATTAGATTTCTAGTTTCATGTGTAAGCTTTTAGTCTACAAATGGATTATGTGCTAAACTGAAGCATATAAAAAAACATAGCAGTTGGCAAAATTTTAGCATTAATATGATCTCAGAATAAATATGAATATGATCTTGGCTTCAATTCAATATCCAAATTTTGTGCTAAACTGGGATGATCTGAGAATTAATATGAATATGTGCTAAACTTGGATTATGTGCTGATCTGGGATTTTTTTTTTGTGTTTTGAAGTCTGAAGCTTTGGAATATTCCTTTTTAAGTTTTCTGAAGTGCCAAATTTTAAGATTTCATGAGAAATGATTATGGGTAGGTTTCAGCCTATTTTGTGTCCTGTTATATATAATCTGACTTGGTTACATATATAATCTGGCTTAGGTTTCAGTCTAAGGTTACATATTTTGTGTCCTGTTATATTTTGTAGTTTAAGGTTTCAGCCTATTTTGTGTCCTGTTATATATAATCTTCCTTTTTAAGATTTCAGCCTATTTTGTGTCCTGTTATATATAATCTGGCTTGGTTTACTCCCTAGCCAGCTAGACATCTCCAAGTATGACTCTGAATGAGCTGCTATATGGATATCGGTTCATCCCCATGGGCATAGTGTTCCCAGGGAGTTGCAAGCCACGACTGGTTTCTGAAGTGCCAGATTTTAAGATTTCATGAGAAATTTGTAACTTTGCTCTATTTTGATATTCATTTTTCTTGCATTTTTGAAGTCTGAAGCTTTCAATCAAAAGGGCGAGCTTGGACCACACTGTTATTTGCAATGATTTCATCCCCATTTTTGAAGTCTGAAGCTTGTTATTTGCAATGATTTCAACTCTTGTTTTTTGCAATGATTTGAACTCTTCATGAAGCTTTCTCTTGCAAACTGCTTGTATTGGCTTCCCTCATGCTTAATCCTTTGTAAAGAAGAGTGTTTACAGTGTGCCAATATTCTGTTAATGGGTTAACAGTACTTTACTAAATCATGATATAGTCTGAAGCTTAATCCTGTTAATGGGTTTTTCATTTTTCTGTCCTTCTAGACTATGATCTAATTCTTTTTTAATTGTATTTTGTCACTAACAACAGTTTATATACTATTCACCAGAGTTGTAGATTGGAACTATGGCTCTTACACCGGAGGTAATCGAGATTATCAATATGTATAATTTACGTATATTGATGTAGTTCATTTCTATATTTCATATACTAATATAATTTATTCATGAATGCTATTTATTTTTATAGGCCTCAAAAAGTAAGACAGGGAAACGAAAAAGAAAGTCACAGCAAAATGTTATCTCAGAAGTTCAATTAGAGGGGGGTGATAGCCTAGAGGGAGGTTTACATGCCTCTCATTCTTCACCTATTGAATTGTTTGATGCACATAATTCCCACCTTAACAAGGAGACAATGCCGGTTAAGAACAAACGAGGCCCAACAAAGCTCAAAGGTCTTGGAATGGATCAAAATGCTACTAAAGAAGTGGAATATAATGAAAGAGGGCAGCCTATAGGTGATACTTCAATTACCTTTGCCTCTTTCTTAGGGGCCTTAGTTCGATCTACAGTTCAAATAACTGTAAAGAATTGGACATTGGTTTCTAAACAACTAAAGGAGGACATGTGGACAGTTATATTGGTAAGTAATTAGAGCTAAATATCTCAAGCTCACTATAATTTTACAATGTATTTTCATTATAGCATGATTTACATTACAGCAAAGGTACAAATTAGATGAGGTGAACAAGAAAAATACCTTGCAAAAGATGGGAAACTATTTAAGAGAATATAGGTCCAGAATTTCCACTAAGGTGAGAGCAGCTTGTGCATTGGAAGTAGAAGAAGCACATGTCGAGCTTTCCAAGTTGAAACCTCAAAACTTGACAGATCGTGAATGGCAAGAGTTCATTAAACGGACGTGCTCAGCGACAACTAAAGTAAGTTGTAACATTCAATGTTCATCTATAATATTATATTTTTAATTATTTTCTTTCATTAATAAAAATTCATATTTGATGCAGAGTAAGAGCGATCTAATGAAGTATGTAAGGAGTCATCATAAATTACCTCACACGATGAGTCGGCAAGGTTATGCTAGATTGGAGCAAAAGATGGTAATGTTACTTACTTTCGTTTATTTAGTTTATGATGTTTGTATTATAATTGTATTTATTGCTTTCTTCTTTCACTATAATGTAATATTGTATTATTTTATTTATTTTTGTAGAAGAAAGAGGGTCCAACACATAAAGAAATTTCAAGAGTTGATTTGTGGTCAGAAGGACATAAATCCAAGAGGACCAAACCAGAAAATGCATCTGTTGTCGAATCTCTGGTACGTATAAATTAAGTTTTGAAAATTTTATATTTGTTATTATATTGTTTGTTTAGTTTATAGTAATTTTTTTAACATGATAGAAAAAAATTCAAGAGATAAAAGAATCACAATCTGGTACACAAATATCATCAAGCCTGAAAGACGATGCTCTCTCAAAAGTATTGGGTGAAGACCGACCTGGTAGAACAATTGTTGGACTTGGATTTGGAGTTACACTTACTAAGTTGAATGCCCAAGCACATTCTTCTAAGATTATACATGCGCTCGAAGATAAGGTCAATAGATTGGAGGACAAGTTGGACAAATTGATAGAGGTAAGTAATTATATTATTGGGATTAACAAATCTCATAACCTATGAGTTGCATTCTAATTTGTGGTTCTCATAGCAAGGAAAGAAAAGGAGTAAACAGGAGAAGGTGCAATCACCCCAAGTTGTTTCTACTCCAGAGGTAAATGTGTTGGTAAAAGAAATATAAATATGGAATTTTAGAAAACTTATTTGTTATGTATTAATTATATATATCATTACATTGACAACAGTCGCATCATGCTAGCAATACCAACAATGACCTCGGTGAGCCAATCATTGGACAAAAATGCAAGATCATGAGCTGGTACAAAAAAGGAGAGATTGTTGCAGAAGGATCTATAGCATCTATAGATCCTGCCTCACTAGTGCATTGCAAACCTCTTGGCCTAGATGCTTGGAAGGTTTGGATTGAAGTTGGATTGGTTCCTGAAGCTCATTTGTGGCGGGCTACATCAGATCTGACATTGGTTGAGCATGCTATAGGGGTTCCAGTTGCGTGGAATAAGCAATACATTTCACTTGATCCTTAAATCTTTTGATTAGAATATTCATAGTTTAGGTCGCTCTTTATCAAGTACTTTGTCTGTTAAGATTTCTTATCAAGTACTTTGACAGTTTAGACTTCTTATTTCTATTTTAGACATCGTATCAAGCACATGTTTATTGCAATTGCTATATTTTGGGTTTTTGGTTAATATTATGCAAGTCATAGACATATTATCAAGTTATGTGACATTTCAATATGAACGAATATATGCATATTTAGATAACTGACGATTGAATTAGCACTTTGAAGAATTTTTATGCTTAAATGCATTTGTATGAACCAATTGATTACAGGTCATGATTAACCCCTTTTTAACTCCGCCAATGTAAGTGCATTAGCATCACATTGCCGGTCCCAAGCCCGGAAAAGGAGGAGGGAAGAGGGAGCTGGAGCGGCGAGGGAAACCCATGTACAATGCATTTTGCAGAGATACAACAAAGGTTCTGCGATTACATATTTCAAAATTTTCGTATTTGATGACTAGAATTTCAAAAAAAAAAAAGAATTTTCTTGCAAAGCAACCATATGACAACATTCCAAACTTAAATGATGCAGATGCCTCGAGGCTCACAGGCATAGGCCGAATTGAATTCATTGACATAATGAACAAGTGTAGATGGAAGGTATTATTATCTTCTATATCAATCTTATGGTTTCTTCATGTTAGTTGTATCTTTGAGACGAATCTTTATTCGAGAGACGAATCTAGTTGTATCTTATGGTTTCTTCATGTTAGTTGTATCTTTGAGACGAATCTTCAAATAGTCCTGCACCTAGTCCCCAGGTGAAGAGTAACTAGTAAAACAGATGTTTCAAGCGAAGACACAAATTGCTTCCAAGGTGTCAAATCTCAATGCACGGTGAATCACAACCTCAGAAGAATATGGAAGTGGAGTCAACAGTTGACTTTGAGAAACACTTACCATTTGATGGTAGCGAGCTATCGCCAAAATCTAGTAAGAAGAAAAATCCTAAGCATGGGGATTACAGGATGGAGATTACTGATTCTGGTGTTTTGATTGTTTCTGGAAAAGTGAGATTATTGTTTTTTGCACTTTTTTTTGCTATGAATCTAGTTATTTCATTTAACATCTACTAAATTGCAGGGTTGCAGGGGTCTTTGCTTGATCAGAGCTTACAAGTTGATATGTACAGTGTACTCTGATGTTGTCAACTTATCCAGTTTTTTACTGTGTTAGGAGTGTTACAACCATATAGTTGCCAACAATCCACAACTAAGGTGATGCAACTTTATAAGTATGTAACAGTCGCTACCTTGAAAGCTACATCCTTGTCAGTTTTTAATTTTCTTCTTATGATCTTTAATATAATCTGAAGACCAGCCTCTTTTTTTTCTTGGTTTAATAAAAACCTGTTTGATCTTGTTTTCATTCAGGCGTTTTTGTTAAACATGTACATAAATGACTTATCTTTCTTTATTCAAGTCAAAATATTATGCAAATATGGAAGCTTCAGAACCCATAGTGTAACCCATCTCTTCTCTTCTGACCAACCTCCACTCTTGCCATCTCCCACCTCTGTTCCTTGTTTGCTACCAGGGAGAATCAAACTCTCAACAAAATTCCAGTGTGAACAGTGAACATAATCCTTGCACTAGAATCTAAGAAAGATGACAAGAAATCCTGATTCCTTATTTATTAATAAGATATATCTACAGAATTGTTTATATTTATTTTTATGTCATTATGGTTATGCAAATTTTCTTTATAAAAGTTTTAATAACACCTTTGGTGTTAATTATGAGAATTTTTGTTCAATATTATTTCAATTCGTCAGAACCTATTGTTTTTCTCTGTGTAACTTTGCTAATGACTAGGTAGCAATCAGCTCGGGATGAGCTCATGCCAGGTCATATTTGATATGATAGATGGTAGAGTTGGACCAATCCGAGCAGCTCTGGATGCTGAAGGATTTGATAATGTTTCCATCATGTCTTATACTGAGAAGCAAGTTTCGAGATGGTTCCTCTTTACCAATTGCTCTGCAGTGAAAACCAAATGACTCATCGTTCTCAAGAACAGTATAAACACTAGTACTCTATCAGATTATCTGTGGATTGTTGGAGAATTCATCTTTATTGTTTTTAAGAAAAACATGACTTATCTTGAAGGAGTAGCTACTTTCAAGAATGGTAATGATAGCCTAAGGTACTTTTCGAATCTCATCTTCAGAGCCCAACTTGGGAAAGCTTACCAAACTGCAGGAGTACTTTTCGAAGTGCTCTGCGCAGTTAATAAGAATGAGAAAGTCGAAGAAGTTGCTCCTGAGGTCTGTATTATGCTTATTGGCAGTAGAGGCTATATATTTATATGTAGTAGTGATTATATATACAAGTTTGGAATTGATATATGTTGGTTGAATTCTTGAGTAGATCATTGCAGTGGCTAGAGATGTCAAAGAAAAGGACATCTATGCCCCATATAACATTCTTCCTTTGGATGCTACTGGTGCTTCACGACCAATTATGCAATTTGAGGAGGTATTGCCAATCTCTGCTCTTCATACAAGTTTGGATTTCTTGTTACCAACCTTCAGTATTAACTAAATTAACTCATCAATACTATCCTATCCTATTCTATAACAGGTTAAAGCAGCTGTGTCCGCTCTGCGGAACACACGAGGGTTAAGCTCGCCTTCTTCATTTGAGCAGCAAAGGCAAAAAACTGGCGACCTGGATCTTCTTGATTGGTTGAGAGCTATGTTTAGATTTCAGGTTTGTTACCAGATCCCTCATTTATCATATTTTCTTCCTCGGTTGATATTTTATCTATCCTCGGTTGAAATGCAAAAATGAGCTCTATACTGGAACAGCATATGATGATTTAATCAAACTTAGTCAAAGGCTTGTCTCCATGAGGTTACCAAATGTTTTTCTGGTGACATTGCATCTTCTGTTCATCTAAAACTACCAATCTGGACCTTTTTATCTGATCTGAAAAATTGGCTCCTTATTTAAACAACATTGTAGTCTTAAACGTTGAGGATGAACTTGTCGGTTCGTCCAAATTTTTGTTTGCAGTACCCTAATCTGAAATTGGAGTTTCTTGCAAACTATCTCGCAGAGTTGAGGCTTTTGGACTATGGATGCCTACAGTACCTGCCTTTAGTTGTTGCTGCTTCTGTGGTTTTCATTGCCAGATTAACCTTGAAACCAAATGCCCATCCGTAGGTAAGAAACTAAATCTTTTCTTAGTATTTGGACACTAATTGAACATGACTCAATTATTCCTAAACACACCATGACATGCTTTATTTATGTCAGTGCAACATTGGTTTTGTGTTGTATTGATTCTGAATAGGGTCTTTTGTGTACTTCCAGAACTCACCATTGTAGAAGCAAACTGGTTATAGCTCGTCCGAGCTAGCAGACTGTGTCAAACCCATACATGATCTGCAATTGAACAGGAACAAGTCCTTTCTAACTGCCATCAGAGAAAAATACAAGCAGCACAGGGTGAAGCCTCTATTTTCCTTGACTACTTTTGTTAGTCTGATTGCCCAACCTTGCACTCACTATTGCTTCTTTTTCTTCGTTGCAGTTAAAGTATGTATCCGCGTTGGTTCCACCTCAGGAAATACAATCTTTATACTTCAAAGGCCTATAGTGATATGATGGCATTTGACCTTTACGTTTAGCCGATGGGGTGCCATTACACTCTGATTTGAGTTCAAGATACAATCTGATGGCATGCGATCTTTCATATATGAGTAGAATGTGAAAAAGAGATATCAATGCTCTAGCAGCCATCCAAACTTACCTGTCATGGCCATCGTTGGGGATCTTGTTATACGAGATTGTGAAGCTTGAAAATTATTAAAGGAATTATGATCTGTCTAGTCTTGATGCCAGGATCTTTGAGATGATTTTGTGTGCAAAATTTCACAAACTAATAGGTCGAGGTCCTTGAAATTAGTGGGTTACTGAGTTTTTGGAAGAAGAATCAGAAGTGCATATGATGGTAGATGATTTTACCTGCAGTATATATCTTTTCTTCAGGGAGCTCACTCGGGGTAGTATTCATGTATGGATTGACTAGTGTAGGCAGATAATAAAGCATGCTCTGGTACATAGGGT
>JAOTRK010196398.1:0-10518 GCA_028566135.1 Iris sibirica | reverse complement strand
TAGGAACCTCGAGGAGGCTAGAATCTGGATATATTGAAGTTTGAGTCGGAAATGAGAAGAAGTTTTCTCTACACAGGGGTAAATGAAGCATTCAAGATTGATTAGAAAAAAAGAAAATTTTAACCAATATTAATAAGGGATTTTGAGAACTATTGGTGGTGTGATTTTAACTCTTGAGTATCTGAAGGATATGGATTAAAGGTATAGGAAGTGTCGTAATTGTTATCTTGAGACACCAAGTGGTATTGTAAGGGGTTGTGGGATACCAACTAGTATTAGGACGGTACACATACCTTAGTGTAGGAGTTACTGTAATTGAGGTGTGTGATAGTGTTGATTAGAGAAGAAATATGGAGAAATAGGTTATAACTAATTAGAGAAAGGAGATTAGATACGAGTAATAGTTAATCTTAGATCTGTGAGGCACTCTCACTTTGTTGTTGTGCTTTTTCTGTTCGGGTAGCTTCATCTTTAAATTTAGAGGACAAATTTTTTAAGGGGGGTAGAATTTGTAACAACCTATTTCTATTATATAGATATTTTAATAATTTAGCATGTTACAAATTTTATTTAATTATTTTATTGTATTATGGTTACAATAATTAATTTTGGTAGCAATAAAAATTAGTTAGTTAACAACTTAGTCAATTAGAATTAATTTAACCACGTATTCTACCAAGACACAACGAATACTCAGGCTGAGAAGGACTCCAAATATTGAGAATAGACTTTCTGAAGTCATTAAGAGCCTAAATCATAACTATGAATGCCATAACCTAATAATAGCGTTTTCTCTTACGTAGGTTTAGGATTGTCCCAAACTGGTTAAAAGTGTTTCATGTGAAGCTGCCTGACCTAGAGACTGAACCTAAGATCACTTGTGACCATCAAGGAGTGATGAGATCTATACACCAAATTCAGAGGTTAATGAGCTATGACCATCAAAGATGGATGGTGTCTACAGTGTACACCTTGGCTAATTAAGGTTTCAGTTGCAAACATTTGTCAAAGGATTTAAGCAGCAGTTAATAGGTTAACTAATAAACCACTTAATCTAATTAATATCTGTCTACAAACTAAACACAATTTCCGGGTGGCCACCAATTACGACTAGTTTGTTGTGTAATCTGATTAATGGTTTACTGGCATCGGATCAAACATATAACAAAACTGTTTAAGATGACATTAGGGACTTATAAGACTAATTTGCACTTGGATACCCTAAGTATCCATGAATAGTAACTTGCTACCTCTAAAAGTATAAAAAATAACTTTTATAAAAAAAAATCTGTGTTTATTTTATTTTTTGCCGTAAAATATTTCAATAGATAATGTGATCCGAAGTGTCAATCGAAATCAAATTGGTGATTCTCCTACAAATATTCAACTTTTATTCGGTAAGTATTAGAAAAAATATGATGGCAATTTTTTTTAAGTATTTGATTCACTCCAAATTATTGAATTCTTTCTAACCAATGTAGGAGATATACACAAAAATGTCTTCGACGAAGAAATCAGACCATTGAACCCACTAAACCCAACTTGCTCTCCTTCCGGAACATCTCGGTCCTTGCGAACCACCATCGGTAAGCAATTTCACATCCTGAATGCCACAATTTTCATGTATGGACTGTCAATAATTATCACAGTCAACAAACTTGGAGAACTATCAAATATTTTGGAAGTCCTCTATATCGGTTGGACTGTCAAAATATTTGATAGCCCTACTTATTGAAATACAACTTACGATTATCAAAGTTTTCAACAATCCTAGTAATAGGAAGGATTGACAAAAAAATTGACAGTCCTAAATGGAGCTTGTTGATCGTTAAATAACAAATTATATTTAGGATTGTCAAATTTTGACGACATTTCTTATTTGTATGGTTGTCAAAAAAATTTACAGTCCTAAATATAACTTGTTGACAGCGTGATATATTTAGGACAGTAAATAAAATTTAGCAGTCCTTGCTAATGGTAAGACTGTCTGTCATAGCCTATAATTTTTCTCTTCATTAATATTTATTTTCATATTGATGGTTATGTTATTTCAAAAACATTACTAGATCTTTCAAATAAAATGAAAAGGGTGAAAAGAAAAAAAAATAGAAGTTTTACTTGAGCCCTCATGCAAATCCTAATTTTGCAAATCAAACCCATGTGCCATGTGTCCTTGCATGGAGAACTAGAGTGACACATGTCCATACATGGAATAAGATTTGAGCATGAGTGACATGTGTCATTTCATGAGTGCCATGTGTCATTGCATGAAGAGTTGGGTTGCCATGTGTCTTCATGCATGAATGCATGAAGGATTTGGTTGACATGTGTCCCTATGACACATCAAAAAGGGCATTTTGGTATTTTCTTTCTCCATTCCACCACACCTATTTATAGAGAGGAGCTTCATTCCACTCCTCACTCCTCACACATTTTTCTCCCTCTCTCCACCAATTTCATTTCCTCCTCCTTTCTCTCCTCCATCTTCCTTCCTCTTCCATTTCCTTCTCCTCCAAACAATACCTTCTCCCAAAAATAAAAAAATTTCTACTAGGAAGATCATTAGAGTGTGGGCCCTCAAGCACTCAATCCTTCAAGGAGCTCAAGGCTAGGCAAGCCCTCTTTCCCTCTCCCTCTTGATTCGTTCCTAACAAAGTTTTGACATTTCCATATATTTTACAAAACATTTAAATGTTGGACACAAGTTAAAATATAGTTTAAAATAGCAATCCACTTGATAATTATGTGTAGATGTTGTAAATTTTGGATACACGTAAGCATGTTGCAATTTGGTAGAGGTTATGATAAATGAATGTCATATTTTAATTGTTTACACATAAATACTACACCCACTATTTGAAATCATTTAAATTGTATTCCACACACATAATTATCATGTGCTAACATCCTAGTTCATTGGTAATACACCTTTCATGTGGATAAAATTCATGTTATAATATCAATTAGTTGTATAACATTTGTACATATACCAAATATAACATGGAAAATGGAGTATCTCCTTGATGTTAGTATGGTTCAATAATTAATTATAAGTAAACTTTTGTACAAGTTACTAAGATATTTTCTAAGTAATAAATGTCATTTTCCAACCTAACTTGATATTTGTTCATAGCTTCATATTTTATGTAAGCAAGAATAGTATTATTACATGAGATAGAATTTTAGACGATCAGTTTTCTACTTTATTTTGTTAATTTAAAACTAAGATTGGATACTCTTATGCCTAACATATAAAACATAATTATTCATACAAATTAGTACTTGTAAACACCTATTTAATTTTGAAATTACAAAGTTTATTTTCCATATCTAATTACAACAATGGTTATGAAATATCTTGAAAATAAATTCAATTATCTGACAAATCATAGTATCAATTTAAAATTCTTGAAAATCATCCATTTTCTGAATATAACTTCAAAAGAAAATTATAATAGTGATGCCATGAGCACACTCTCCTGAATTATATTATTTTCCGAAAAGACGAAAATTCCTGATTAACCTTGTTTTCGTTTAATGAGTGTTCCCTACTCACACAAAGAACAAGATACAACTGAATAATTGTAGATTAGATTTGCATTGGGAAAGGGAGAGAAACCTTCGGATCACACCTTCAAATTCTTTGCAATATTATATTTTAAAACTGATCAGTTCCTGTTTCAATCGGGTATTCGTACGGCCGTACGATATCCGAGGTGAGGCTTAGCTCACTTTCCTGTTTCCGATTCACATTGGATTCCGAATCCCCGAGTTCGGCCCTGTAATATCCAATGTAGCCTGTTTCCGATATTCTTGAAAAATTTCAAGTCATACGGAGTTTATTATAACACTTGATTCCGATGACTCGGAAAACAACTCATGTGTTATCCTGAATTCTTCGCATCATTGTGCGATTCCTGATACTAATGAACGGATAAATCTAAGCACCGCTCATTTAGTATAAACCTGATCCCGGGTAAATGGGGTTATTGTCGAGATACTAGAGGTTGTGTGATCCAGAAGTGTTTCTCTAAACTTTGCATTTCATGTAGGACATGTTAGGTTTTTTTTTTACATATTTCTTGCATTACTGCTACTATAACTACACAGCAAGTAGTTGATTTTCGAATAGACCCTAATGAGTAAAGTTTTCCATTAAACAATTATCTTTCCAATTTGATCTAAGTGATTTGTATCTATCTATCCATCTTAATTGTTCTTTCCTTGACTGAGGGCTTGCTCGTCGTATTGACGACCTAGTTTTGTTCACTAGGGACGGAGGAAGACCAGCAGGAAATTCAAGCTTACACTGAGAAGGAACTTTATGAATAGAAGGTTTGGGTCGTGGTACTAAGTAGTAGAAGTCAACATTTTGTGGTTATGTAAGATATGAAACAATGAATGTTTTGAAATGTTGTAATATTCTGAAACTAATTTTCAGTTGTGTAATATGTATGAATGTTTCTAGTTTTCCTTACTTATGCCTTATCTCGACCTGACAGGCGACAATCGCAGGTGCAATACGGGTCGTATTGTACGTGTGCGTAGCCTGGAGATGTTTCACAATGCTCTGATGGTCCATTGTTTGGAATCGGGGCGTGACACGTCTTTTAGTGGTGGCCCATGCAGGTCAACTCTTAAGAGATAAGGATATAGGTTAAGGAAGATGGTATAGGTGAACACTTGAAATATTTCTAGGGGGTTCCATTTGGATTATCATAGGATGAAGATAGTAGTGACCCCGAAAACTGACAAGGAATTGAGGAATTAAATATTAAACAAAGGATTGAAGGTGAATAATATCATTTATCAATATTCTTAGTCATTTAATTCAATCCTATTGAGTTCTTATATGAGGATTTTTATGGATATAGGTATGGGTCGATTCATGCGCTCCATTTATTGGGATGGGAGCAAGCGTACACTTTATGGATATGAGCAGTACGCCAGGGGTAAATGGAATGTACCAGACCCGTACAGTCTTCCTGTATATGGAGTTTACTATTTGATCGAGCGCCCCGTTATCCGAGAGATTGAGGATGGTGCTGAGGTCTTCCATGAACATGAAGTACGCTTTAGGTTCTTTCTCAGGCACGATAGATACATATACCCTAGGGTGGAGGGGTATCAAGGAACTTTGGATGAGTGGGTCGAGGCTCACCCCAATGTGAAGATTCTCCAGATCGATGACGACCTGTGGCTCCAAAAGGGGTAGTAAGAATATAGAAAAGAAGAAGAAAGATTTTGATCTGTTGTGCTGCATTTTGAGGATCAGCAGATTTATATCTATATAGATGTATGTATGTACGGGTAAAAGTCTTAGTTAGAAAGACATTTTGTCTGTTGTACCACTTTTTGTCCAACAACAAATGTATATAGTTGGTATGGTACTAGAAGATAGAAAAAGGGGATGAAAGTATGATGTATGTTAGGATGATATTTTGAAAAGCATATTGTAGTCTCGTTTTGGTGAAATGAATGAAATATGCTTCTTTTGTCTCTGACTGTTTGAATTGCAATTAAACCTAGTCTTAAATCCATCTTACCTTGATAGAAATTAATTATCTAGAATATTCTCCTTAATTTCGTGTTAAGAATTCTAAATTCTTAATGTTCAGGATAATGTCTACGTCATCAAACCCTGCCAATCCTCAAGTGGAAACCTCTGAGACACGCCCTAATCCACTCCAAGCAGAACCCGCTGGAGCAGGATCAACCGGAATCCTTGAGATTTTGCAAAAGGTCTTGGAGTCAAACACTCAACAGATTCAGCTCGCACAGGCCACTACAACACGACTACTAGAACAACTCGATGTCACCCCAACCCCGAAGACTGGGACACTTAAGGATTTCAGGAATATTAATCCTCCGGAGTTTAAAGGAATTGAAACTCCTATGGAAGCGGCACAATGGCTAAGGTCTACTGAAGGATTACTGAAGGGAGCCAAGATTGCGCCAAATGATATGATGGCCTTAATAAGACTTCAACTGAAAGATGTTGCGGAACAGTGGTGGAGTTCGCTACACCCTGAAGATTCTGATAAGACTGTATCCTGGGAGGAATTTAAGGAGAGATTTGAAGAAAGATTCTTTCCCCCCAGCGCTAAGATGGAGCTGGAAAGAAGGTTTACATACTTAAAGCAAAACAAGACTTCTGTCGATGAGTATGCGGCAGAGTTCACGAGACTTAGCAGGTATGCTCCTTACCTAGTGGCCACAGAGAAAGCAAAGATAGCTCGATTTCGAGAGGGACTCAACGACAAGCTGAAGATAAAAGTCGCACCCTACGCATGCAACACTTATGCGGAGGTAGTCGAGGCTGCCAGGGACCAGGAAAGAATGCAGAATGACAGGGCTAGCGCAAAACATGGAGGACAAAAGCGTAGCCGGGAAACCAACTCTCCTTGGTCAAGGAATCCGGAGCAAGGGCAAAAGAAGCATACCCAAGCTGAGCAGAATAAAAATCGTCCAAGCTGCGCATATTGTGGGAAGCCCGGACATACAAGGAATGACTGCAGGAAGCTGCAGGGAAGATGCCTCCGATGTGGGTCATCTGAACATCAACTACCGCAATGTTCCCAACAAGCCATCAGGAGATTTGATGGACAAGGACCAAGGGCTACTTACCAAGGATTCCGAGCAAGGCCTCCTTTTCAGAATGACGGGCCCAGAAATTTTGCACCGCAAGCACAAGGCCGCACAACCACTGGATACCAGCAGAGACCAGCGCTGGCACCCCAAGCACACCAATTTCACCAGGCCCAGAGAACTGGACAGAACAATAACAACCACAACAATGTTAACAAAAAGAAGAAGATGAAGCATGGACAAGCATTCATGGTGAACATCAATGAAGCAGAGATGGCAGGAGAAGTGGTGACAGGTACTATACTTGCTTCATCTAGTCCCGCATCTGTATTATTTGATTCTGGAGCTACTCATTCCCTTATATCTGCATCATTTATATCCTCGCATGACATATCAACACAGCCCTTAGTTAAGAAGTTAAAAATTCTTACGGGAAATGGCATTGTAGAAGTTAGTCACATTTGTAGAGGCTGTCCAATTAAAATGGGAGGAGAAAGCTTTCAGGCTAAGTTGTTAGTATTTCCCATGAATAACTATGATGTAGTATTTGGGATGGATTGGTTGATTTCAACTTCAGCAGTCATAGATTGTAAGCAAGGAAAAGTTCAATTTTCCATATCTGGTAGGGAAATGCATGAGTTTTCCAGAGATCAAAAAGAATTTGATGAAGAAGAACTAGAAAAATTTGAACTACCCTCAGGAAGGAGTTTTCAAAATCTACAAGTAGTGGAATGGCCCAAGGTTGTAGATGAATTTAAGGATGTGTTTCCTGATGAATTACCCGGACTGCCACCTGATAGGGCTGTTGAATTTTGTATTGAATTAATCCCTGGAGCTGCCCCTATCGCAAAGAAGATCTATCCAATGAATAAGGAGGAGTTGGCAGAATTAAATAAGCAAATTAAAGAATTGTTAGCTAAGGAGTTTATTAGACCTAGCGCATCTCCTTGGGGAGCACCAGTGTTGTTTGTGAAAAAGAAAGATGGAAGTTTGAGACTGGTGATAGACTACAGAGCACTAAATGAGGTGACCATCAAGAATAAATACCCATTGCCAAGGATTGATGAATTGTTTGATCAACTTGGAGGAGCAACGGTATTTTCTAAAATAGATCTCAGATCAGGATATCACCAGGTAAAAGTTAGAAAGGAAGATATACCAAAAACAGCTTTCAGGACCCGATATGGGCATTATGAGTTCCAAGTCATGCCTTTTGGGCTGACTAATGCACCGGCTATATTTATGGACCTGATGAACAGAATATTTTATCAATATTTGGATAAATTTGTGATTGTATTCATTGACGATATATTGATCTACTCAAAGAATGAGAAGGAACATGAAGAACATCTGAGGACAGTATTAGAAATTTTACGACAAGAGAAGTTGTATGGGAAGTTAAGTAAATGCGAGTTCTGGCTAAACCAAATTTCCTTCTTGGGTCACATAGTAAGTGGAGAAGGGGTATCGGTGGACCCTAAGAAAGTAGAAGCCGTTAAAACATGGCCTACTCCCAAGAATGTAGCAGAAATTCGAAGTTTTATTGGCATGGCTGGATATTATAGAAGATTTGTGGAGAATTTTTCTAGAATTGCCGAGCCACTTACTCGATTAACTCGGAAGAATGAGAAATTTATCTGGACGGATAAATGCCAAGCAGCCTTTGATGAGTTGAAGGACAAACTTATTACAGCACCAGTATTGACCTTACCCTCAGGTTCAGGAGGTTATGAGATTTATTGTGATGCTTCTGGAAAAGGGTTGGGCTGTGTGTTAATGCAACATGGAAGAGTTATTGCTTATGCTTCCCGACAAATGAAAACTCATGAAAGGAATTATCCCACTCATGATCTGGAATTGGCAGCTGTAGTTTTTGCATTGAAATTATGGAGACATTACTTATATGGTGAACAGATTAAAGTATACACAGATCATAAGAGTTTGAAATATGTGTTCACTCAAAAAGAATTAAACATGAGACAAAGGAGATGGTTGGAGCTGCTTAAAGACTTTGACATGGAGTTGGAATATCATCCGGGCAAGGCAAATAAAGTGGCTGATGCATTAAGTAGAAGGCCCGAAGCTTTCTTTCTAAACACACCCAAGGAAATATTAGAAGACCTGAGAAAAATGGGAATTGAAGTAATTCATCCAGTAACAGATGGGATCTGGAAAAGTTTGCAGATACAAGCACCTTTGATAGATAGAATTAAAGAGGCACAGAAGAACGATGTGAAGCTGCAGAAGTTATGGAGTCAAACTGAAGCTGGAATACAAACGAGGTTGATTAAGCATCCCGATGGATCCTTAAGGTTCGGAAGTCGTTTATGTGTACCATATGGAGAACTCCGGACCGAGATAATGTCTGAAGCCCATAGTTCACAATATTCCATCCATCCTGGGAGTACAAAAATGTACAAGGATCTGAAGCAAAATTTTTGGTGGCATGGAATGAAACAAGAAATTGCCAAGTTTGTCTCAAAGTGCTTAGTATGTCAACAAGTAAAAGCTGAACATCAACGGACAGCTGGACTTCTCCAACCCCTACCTATACCCGAATGGAAGTGGGAACATATAACGATGGACTTTGTATCAGGGTTTCCGAGAACGAAAAGAGGTAACAATGCTATTTGGGTAATTGTTGATAGACTAACAAAATCTGCAAAGTTTCTACCATTTCGAGTTGGACAGTCTACTGAGCTCTTAGCAGATATGTATATGAAGAATGTTGTTAGTCAATATGGAGTACCGGTGAGTATCGTCTCTGATAGAGATACTCGATTCACCTCCAAATTCTGGAAAAGTTTACAAGATAGTCTCGGTACTCGCTTGAAGTTCAGTTCGGCATATCATCCACAAACTGATGGTCAGTCTGAAAGGATGATTCAAATTCTGGAAGACATGTTGAGAGCTTGCAGTTTGGATTTCGGTGGATCCTGGGATGACTATCTACATTTGATTGAGTTCTCATATAATAACAGCTATCAGACCAGCATTAAGATGGCACCATTTGAAGCCTTATATGGAAGAAAATGTCGGTCTCCAATATGCTGGAGTGACGTAGGGGAACGTCAACTTCTGGGACCAGAGCTGATTTCACAGACTGTGGACAAGGTAAAAACAATTCGGAGTCATCTTCAGGCTGCACAAGACAGACACAAGATGTGGGCAGATAAACATCGAAGAATCTTGGAATTCAAGGCAGGTGATCATGTGTTTCTAAAGATTTCGCCAACTCGGGGAACCATCAGATTTGGGACAAGAGGAAAGTTAAGTCCAAGGTATATAGGTCCATTTGATGTTCTGGAAAGAGTTGGAGATGTATCTTACCGACTGGCCTTACCACCATCTCTAGAAGGAGTTCATGACGTCTTCCATATATCTCAACTGCGGAAATACGTGCCGGATCCCAGTCATGTCCTTGACCATTCAGAGATTACAGTAGGTCCAACTCTACGTATAGAACAGAAGCCGGTGAAAATTTTGGATCGAAGACAGAAGATCCTTAGGAACAAGACTATCTCATTGGTTCGGGTATCTTGGAACAAGGACTCAACCGGAGAAGCAACTTGGGAAAGGGAAGAAGATATGAGACGGCAATACCCCTACCTATTCCAAAATTAAGGTAAATTCTAGTAATTTCAATCTATCTTTTCTTTAATTCCGAGGACGGAATTTAAATAAGGTGGGTAGAATGTCATAGCCTATAATTTTCCTCTTCATTAATATTGATGGTTATGTTATTTCAAAAACATTACTAGATCTTTCAAATAAAATGAAAATGGTGAAAAGAAAAGAAAAAAAAAAAGAAGTTTTACTTGAGCCCTCATGCAAATCCTAATTTTGCAAATCAAATCCATGTGCCATGTGTCCTTGCATGGAGAACTAGAGTGACACATGTCCATACATGGAATAAGATTTGAGCATGAG
>JAOTRK010195288.1:0-10550 GCA_028566135.1 Iris sibirica | reverse complement strand
GTTCTTATTTTATTAACTGTATTCTTCCAACTCAGTTGGGCAGCCTATATTGCGGGGACAATTCTTGTCTTGATGACGGAGTTGGGAGTCCGTTTTACTGACAGTATTTGTGTACTGGTATGAACTCATACCATTACATTATAGAAGTTTTTGTATACGTCTTAACATGAATTACTAGTTTAAGGTAAATCAAAGACATGAAACTGAGATTGATAACTGCATTGATTAATCTTAGAATCGTGGTTAACATTACTCTCTTTACTTAAAATTGTTAGCGAAACTGTTATTTCCAAACTCATTGTAACTCATTGGATCATAAATATTATTATCTTAATATGTGCAGACTACTTACATTTACATGGTTCAAATCTTGATGGAAATCGTTGCACTGAATCCAGTTCCAAATCTGTATGCTTTCTGTTTCTATGTTATCAGGTTTCTTCGGCTGTTCCTGAAGCCAAAGGTGTATCTTCATCTGCAGCAGTGGAGGTTGCCACTATGTCTGCAATTGCTGCTGCTCAATATTGTCCCAAGAGTTAGTTTTCTAGAATGTTGTTTGTTTAATAAATTGATAGTGGAGTATATTTCCAAAATTTGATTTAAAGAATGCTTACACTGCATTTTTTTTGCTTCTTTTTAATCTCATTGTTGCATGCAATGTTGGTGGGATCAATTATGGATCAGTAAGGATAGGGACATTTATGGGGCGTAAGATCATGAAGTTTGAAGCATCTGCATTGGTATCCAGTTCTTTGTCTAGTGGTAATGTTCCTGAAGATATGGGATGATATGAACTTCGAAGAGTACAAAGCGCCTGGCATTGAATTACTGAAACATGAAGCATTGCTAGATTATTTATGCAACATCTCACCACATAGGTAAGATTCTTTTCTTGTTAGTTTGGGTATGAGACTTACTAGCTTAGCTGGGAATGCTGGATGTCTGAAATTGGATTCAAAATCTCCCTTTATGGAAATATACTAGACATTATCTATGTAAGGGAAAATACACCCAACTCATAATCACAAAAAGGGTAAGCTTGAAACAGAGCACTAGAATGTATCAAGTTGTACATGAAGTACATACATACACTGAGCCAAGTGCTAGTGAAAAAGGAGAAGGCACTACTGTAAAGAAAGTAACAACTTTGTACTATGCATGAATCATGAGACATGTCAAAGTTCATGAGAGTGAACATGCTATAGCCAACAATTGTTTAGGCTTCACTCATCAACTTATATCAACGAACTGAAACTAGAAATTTTCAAATTCAAGTCCCTATACTGTTTTTTAGTCTTGAGATTAGTGGATTGGGCTTGATATTAGTGACCAGTTTGTCTACTCTTTATCCTAAAGGAATGGTTTGGTTCTTTACTTTTTCAAGTCTGGTTTGTCTTTTCCATTGTAAATTATGTATCTTATTTTTCCATATATGAAGCTGAATATGCTAGAAAACTTCCAGATTGTATACTTGGAGAGACATTTTTGGATAAGTATGATTATCACGATGACACAGTAACTATTATTGATCCCAAGCGAAAATATGGAGTCAAGGCATCTACTAAGCATCCTATCTACAAAAACTTCCGAGTAGAGGTTTGTGTTAACTATCTAATCTTAGTTATTTTGTATTGTTTGTTTCAATGATTCATATCTGTCTTTGAACACTTCTTTGTATTATCATTGACATTTATCACAGTAGATGAAGCTTCATTGTGTAATCTGTGAACTCTACAATTACATCTGAACATGTAGCTATAGTTCTGGATATTATACTTACTTTATTCTCTTATTTTTCTAACCTTTAGTAAAACTTGTAACTCCGAAACTACTGAACTGAAATTCTAGTAGGGGGATTGCAATGAAAAGTATGAACTCATATTAGGCATGTTGTCTCTCTTTTTTCAACTTTAAAGTTTCAGGTGGTCAAGATTAGACAGACCTAGGTTATCTAAAGAAAGAAGTAGGAGCTTCTATTTAACCAGTGTAATCACGAATTTTATTCTTTCTAGTAACTACGGAAGTGTGCTGCCAAGTAGGGTCCTGTATCAGTCTATCCTCTTTTATAAGTTTTAATTAGATTCTTTTTGGAAAATTTGTCGAGTTTCTTAAATTATTTAAATATATAACCCCCAGTCCTAACCAACACTCTTAGAGTTCTAGTACAGTGCCAAGGACTTCAACATGGGTTCAAATTCTATATGACATGTATTTTGAGCAGACTTTGCAAATACTATACCGCTTGATCAAGCTCTCAACCTATAAATGGATCTCCACATGCGGAGGCATGTTGAATAATATAAATATGTAACCCTCACCCCCCCCAACACTAGAGTTTTGGTGCGGTGGCATGGGCTTTAAAAGAGTAAACACATTTCTTTCGCATTACCTTGCTTTGAATTAATATAATATTACAACTCAGTAAAAGTAGTTATTAGGCATAGGTGTACAAGACAACATTAAGAAATGACTCAATTTTGACCATCCAAATGTAGTAGTATATGGTAGTAGATTGATGGTGGAGTACTAGGATCTTAAATTGTTAGCTTAACACACGGTAGAATGACATTTTTAATACCTCACACAAAGGAACTCTTACATACTCCCAAGTTTAATTTACTTTTCCCGTTGGATATTCCATATATATGGTTCCTAATTATGTTACTAACTAGTTTTCTGCGTATCCATGTTTGATGCATCTAGACGTTTAAAGCATTATTGATAGCAACGGCAACAGATGAGCAGCTTTCCGCACTCGGGGAGCTCATGTATCAGTTAAAATCAATTTCAACCCAGTCCATGTTTCTGCCTTCCTGGATTTTTAGTTTTTAAAAGCTTGTTGAAAGCATCGGAGTTTTATTTTATGTTTAGGTAATGAACTTTATTCTTATTCTCTTACCAATTCTTATTTGATTATATTGACTTGTAGAGTTTTGTGAAGCAAATTTAGAATTTCTCAACTTAATTATGCTTACATTTAACCAATGAAAATAATATATACTATAAATACTTTGATGCCAGTGGAAGCTAGAGTCCATTTCTTTCTATAAGATGTTTTCCAGATCCGAGGACATATTTTAAATAGTCCCCTAACTTGTGGAGGTTGTATTTTGGGAGTCTAGAGGACCCTAGGCTCAAGTGCACCTCATGTCTTCTAAAACATATATAAGACACTAACTTAAAAGCAACTGTTATATTTTTCATGTTCTATCAATGAGCATACGATGGATTATTCCCTTAGCTATGTGGGTTCACTTCATTCTTATTAGTATGCATCAAGTAAATATCATAGCAACCAACAGATTGTATTAATTTTAAGTGTGCAGGCTAGGCCAAGACAAGTTCATTGAAGCCACCCATCTGAACGAGAGTTCACCTCAACCGAACGGGGCTTCGCGCAAGCCTTGTGCACAAGCCAAGTCTGGACTTCTTTGCACCAACGATATCGCTTTACTGAGCTGAGCGGGGCGGGACGTTATAACTTTTGCTATAAACGACATAATATATGAAACTAAGCATGTGTTGTACTAGTGATGTTGTAAGCCGAGTTGGCAAGTTCAATTGTAAGCCCATAGTGGTATTGTATCGACTTGGCTATCAAGAGTCTTGTAATCAGCTACAAGTATTGTACTCCATTTCAAATATCAATAAAGCAAGATTGTCCCTTACATCATGACTTTAATTTATCTGCTTATTTTATTGTAACGTTGTTGTTTCTGCCATTGATTGTTCATCTTATTGTCTTGTACTCAATTTCAAATATCAATAAAGCGAGATTTGCAGTGTTAACTATTGTTGAGTTTACTAGAGTCGTGGTGTGCATCGTCTTGGTATATAGGTATTTGCGACTTAGTATTTGTTTTGTATTTATAATATATTGTTTACCTATCTACTTTTATAGCCTAGTGTTTGTAGACACTTGTTGTTCACTTCGAGTATATTCGGACATACATGCTAATGGGCTGTAGGCCATGGTACATGTATCCATTCTTATTTATATATTATTTTTTTGTAGATTGAGACTTAGATACATTTATTAATATACTTTTACATCGTAGCAAGTTCAGATGAATCCATTAAGTTAAAAAATCTATTCTGGATTGTATTAGTTGTCTATTACCTGGTGACCTGGTTTTGCATATTTTGGGATTGAGACGTAATAGCTTAGGTTGTCAATATTAAGTAATATTTATAATTAGTAGAAAATAAAAAATATTATAAAAATTAATTAAAATTCAGACATAAAAAAAGATAACTATTTTCTGTTTCTCTATCAGTCTCTTGGACGGAGATTCAGAGAAAAAAAACGTAACTATCTTTCTTTTATTTTTATCATGAACCTAGAAGAAAAGATAAATATCTTATTTTCTCCCTCCATATCATTCTCCTTCCGTATCTTTAAAAAAATAATTAAACAAAATTAATTTAATTTGTTAAAATAAATAAACACTCCATTGCATTGCATTTATGAATCCTAAATAACTATTCAGAAAATATGACCGTTGGTGGAAATCAAGATGGCAGTCCAAATAAATGCTCAAGCCTCAATCCATTCGTTTCAATCAGAATAAAGAAACCCAGAGGAACAAGAAACGGAGAGAGAGAGAGAAGGGGAGACAGAAAAGAAAGGAGAAGAGAGTTGGAGAAAGCGAGAGAGAAGCCTAAGCCTAACCCTAACCCTAACCCTATATTAGGGTTTCGAGGAGTTTATCGGTTCCGATCGCCGTACGGACGGCGACGATGGTGAAGAGCGGCGATGGCGGTGCTGTCACCAAGCGGCTGGAAGGGGAAACCCACTTCTCAACGGTGAATAGCCGTCAATTTATTCTCCTCCTCCTCCTCCTCCTCCTCCTCGTGTATTTTGGTAAGCTTCCACTTCCTCCTTCCTCCATTATTCTTCTCTTTCCTTCCTCCCAATTTCTGAATGCATTAATTTAGGATTTTTGATGAAATTTTAATTTAGTAATGTAGGTGGATTCAATGACTGCGGAAAGGGTAGGAATGGAGAAGGTGAACAAGCGGTCCTGGAATAGTTGTGGCGACGATGGTGGTGAGAATGGATCTGATGCCCTTCTTCCTTTTCTTTTTCAGTTTGTCGTGCTTTAATTGAATGCTTCTTGTTATTTTTGGTTGTATTAGTCATACAATTCTTTTCTTCTTTTTAACAAAAGACCTTATCAAATAGGCTCTGCCCATAAAAAAGATTTCTTGAATAATTAACTGGGTTGAAGCCTTCAAATTTAAGGTAATATTTTGATGTTGGCTCGATCGAAAAACACTTAAGTCATTCAAATGCACGTTTAATCTTGTTAATCGACTGTCTGCGACTCTGCTGGTCCTGGTTCACGACTCTTATAATCATAGTTTGAATGTTCAAATAATTGAGGAAGAATTGGTTTAAATAAATAACAAGAGTCATGGAAGAAGTTGTTTCTGATGGTAGAACAAAAAATGGCTTTAACCTTTCTGAAAACGTTATTTTTTGTTAAGAGTGATTTTGAACTTGTTGAATAATGTAGATACTTGTTTTCACAAAAATATTGTCTGTTGTGTAGTTTGCTCCTCTTGCCAAGTCCGTTTGTATTATGCTTATTGTCTTATTTATTTTACACTTTGAAGTTCCATTATCCTTTAGACTTTAGAGGCTATCATATTAATTAACAAGATAATTTCAAACATTTAAATATACGTAAATGTATCAAATCAGATCCAATTTGTCTTCTCCTTTGTAAGTATATAAAATTTTCATATTTCTAAGCAATCATACATAATTAAGAAATCATCTCACTTAATAGCAGATGTTGCAACGTGGAACTATGGTTGTAGCATATGATAGGAAAGTTTATTGTTATTTTACTGTTGTCTGTATTCTATCAGGATTTTGATTACAAAGAGCTAGATGAGGTTCTGCAGTATAATCCTTCCTCATGGTTATCATGGTGTGGACAAAGAAGGGAGGCCTGTGTACATTGAAAGATTGGGAAAAGTCAAGCCTAGCAAACTCATGCAAGTGACAACCATGGACAAGGAGTTTGAAAGGAGCTTCTTGATTAAGTTCCCAGCTTGCTCAATTACAGCAAAAAACACATTGATTCAAGTACAACTATTCTGGATGTCCAAGGCATGGTATTTTTTTTCTTTCAATTTTCCATATATTCAAATGTGAAGTCCCTGTTGATATATTTCTTCTTTATCAGTAAATCATTTGTTTTATAGGGCATGCAAAACTTTAGCAAGACAACACGTGAATTAATTATGCAGTTGCAGAAAATCGATAATAACAATTATCCAGAGGTATGTAATCCATATTAGTAGTCCTTTATACTTCTATAGATTATCTGGAGGTATGTGACTTGGGGTGGTTCTTATAAATTGATGAAGTGATATCTAGCCGATGCACTTGTTCATCATTAATGCTGGTCCAGGATTTAGATTGTTGTGGAACTCCATAAAGTCATTTCTAGATCCTAAAACTACTTCCAAGTTCCATGTAAGTTGAACACATATCAAGTGTTGTTAGCTCTTGTTCTTTTTTACTTCAGAGGTACATAAACTATAAAAAAAATCTTTTAAAATTTGAGTTTTCTAGCACAAATGCTCTTTTGGCTAGAAACTTACCCTGGTCTTTTTTACTTCAGAGGTTCAGAAACTATACACAAATTCTTTTAAATTTTGAGTCTTCTAGTGCCAATGCTCTTGACTAGAAACTTACCCTGGTTTCTCGACAACTTTTTAATTTCAGGTTCTTGGTTCCAAGTACCAAAGTAAACTGTTCGAAATAATTAATCCAAGGTGAGAGTTTCATGTTGGTTTTATGAAGAATCTGATAGTAGTGGATGTTTCATCAGTTTACAATTTAGGCCGTAAATTCTGTTATATATTCCTTTTTGCAGCGAGTTGCCAGAATTTCCTGGTGGTTCTTGCACTTGTGCTCATCTTGGAGGATGCCTTAAATCTGAAAAGGGGCCATGGAAACACCCTAATATATTGAAGGTTTCTCTTAATCATCGTATTTTCTTCTCTAATATGTCTTCTCTAGTCTTAAAGTCTTGCTTACAAAGATTAGTACTGCAACGTAGATGGTTCTTAGTGGCAAAGCACAATGTTCTCGGCAAGTAGTTAGAGTTTCGAATGATGATGGGAAGATCATTGCTTATGCTAAGCCACAATACCCAGTAATAAGATCTGTTGTTTCACTTTATTATTTTTTATGAAATTGTACTGTTTTTTTCATAGATAGTATCGATTCTTTTCTTTGGACAGATAAAGGGCAGTGATACATCTACTACAGAGTCTGGTTCAGAAGCCGAAGACATTACTTCCCCAAAAGCATCAAGAAGTTACTTGACATCTCGCTTGACCCCTGGTCATGAAGAGGTATACTTGAATGTCTTTTCCAGAACTGGATATTATTGAACAAGTTATATACTCCAACCTGTTTTGTTCTTCATAAATCTGCTTAGGCTGTGGTAATAGTTGCTTAAGATGATTATACTTTATTTCCCTATTTATTTCTGCAAATACAGTTCACACAATTTGGCTCAAGTTACTGTTATTTTACTTGGGTTTCATCTTCTCAAATAGAAGTGATCATTTGGTTTGCACTTGTGGAAAAGCATAAAATGGTCTATTCATGTGTGTTTATATCAAATAAATCATAGATGTACTTATGGTTTCATTTCTTCTCTCCTCTTTCATGGGCTTATGGGGTTATTACCTTCTAAATGTGTTATTTTATTTGGGTTTCGTCAATTCTGTGTCACTTTATATTGATGGCCTTGTCCATATGTCCTACTTGTCTTGGTTGGTTTGACCTGCCAATTGTAGACAGTTGGCTGATGGATTTCCAAGGGAAAATTGCATCACCTTCCAGTCTTCCACTTGAAGGGCGCACGATTTGTGAAGTAGAAAGCAGTATTGTAGTATTGCATATGCATTTATTTATATCAATATTGGATTATTGGTGTTTGTTAATTAACTCCATTTGTTGGGTAACAGAGTACATGTGTACTTCTGGATCCCTTTATCTCAGATACCTCACTGCTCCAATTGATGAGATTTCTTTAACCTAGTCTGCAAACAAACTTTGATTTATTATTATGTTGCTGCAAATCAACAAGTTAATATCATCTTCTTCTTCTTCTTTTTTTGTAACGCTCACCTTTCAGTTTTTTTTGTCATCTAATGATTAGTTCTTACCTACATGCTTGCAGGTATTGGAACAATTGAGTGGACAAACTCTTGTGTTCTCCAAGGGTAGGTTTCATGATATTTTGCTATATGTTCTTAATGTTGTGCTTTATGTTGTATGTAAAGTTTGTTCTATTTTTATTTTATCCAGCTAGGTATACCGTTCGATCTTTTGGAATCCGGCGTAATGAGAAGATTGCTTGCTATGTCACTGTTAGAGGTGACAAGCTGAAATGCAACTTCTGGAGAGTTGCTTGAAGGTGAAGGAGTATGAATTGCTAAGAAGCAATTTCAGTGACACTTGTTGTTTTGGCTTTGGGATCCAAGAGCACATCGATCTAGGAATCAAGTATGTCATTTTCCACATTGTATTTTATATTTATACTTTTATTTGTTGTTTCTTTCATGTATGATATTTAAACTTTTCCTAGTAAGAAATATTCGACACACTCCTACATTGACTTTATAATTGCATGGTTCTAGTTGGACAGTGGTTTAATCGGGTAGGAATTCTTATGTTGGACTAGCTTTTACATTCAAGGCACTTGATTGCGTTTGTTTAAATGCATTGTCATATTTTGTTCTGGTTGTGATGAGTGATACCTCGTGAAGGGCTTCACTGAAAATCCTTCCTTGAGCAGAGTGGCAACCTTCCGAGTCCTCTTTCTGCTGCATATTCATTGTAACTTGCTTATTCTTTGAGTAGTAAGAAATTAAATATTGATTTGCTTTGGTTTGATACGGTCTTCTCGATTAGCTTATAGCTTTAGACAGCTTGATCTTTTGGTTATCAATGCAGTATAATAGATTTTTGGTTGTGATGATAAATGCTTCTTCTGATACCCTCATACGAGAAGGGATTTCACTAAAAGTCCTTCTTTGAGCAGAGTTCGATATTCTAAGCTCTCTTTCAGCGGCATTAAGTCACTTCAACTTTATTATTATTATTTGAATACAATTAAATCAATGACATGGAAACCTGGTTCATCTGTTAATTTTCAAAATGTCGAGGAATGGTGATAATCTTTCAAAGATTGTTGTATAGGTATATAATTTTAAAACTTGATCCCAGTTATATACTAACCAACAACACTACTACCCAAATTAGAAAAGATATATAACCGTCAGATCAATTAGTTGGCTAACTTCTACATCCATAAAGATATTTCTAGCTGCAAAATAGAAGGTCCAAAGCACAAGTTCGCAAGATGAAAGAAAATTCATCATTCATGGGATTATTAGCCATACTCAATCTGCCTATTTTTTGGATTCAAAAAAATAGTACTTATATTCTGCATTATAGAAACAATAAAAAGTTTCTTGAATCATTATTAGCACAATGATATCTTTTGTTTCTGTTATTTATGTCATCTATTGAGACCTGTGTTGGTTTTACTATTAATATACCTTACATTAGTTAGAAACTCTGAATAATTTTATGTTAAGTTTTTTAATATTTAAGTTAGATATGTATGCTCCTAATTGCTTTAGCTAGTAGAAGAGTAACTTATATGCAGTAGATTTACGTCGATCCATGTGCGAAGAAATGCAGTCATGGTTATAGATGCAACAATCACAAGCTTCAGAAGAGAACATATATGCTTCAGATTTCAAGACTGTTTGTGTCCAAAATGGGACATTCGTTTAATTCAAACTTTAATGATTACGGAAAACTACCTGAGTTAGTTTGGACACATAAATGTAATGTTCCCTTTTCATAAGAAGAAGTTCTCTTTCCGTGCAAGTCTTGAACAATTCCCATCTTGTCAATGAGTAGGTGCTAAAGACTAAAGCCTTTTTGTGTGATTGAACTTCTGCAAATAGCTTTGATATCTCTTCTTCTAGTTTATGGAAATGACCCGTTAATCCCAACACTTGAAGCAATTAATATTTTTTCTAGTAATACATCACAAGAAACAAAATATTGTGAAGTTCCACTTACCTCCTGAAGTAAGTCAGCGATGCCAGTGATTCAGTAGGCATGATTTAGTATTACTTTCAGGAGTAATTTCTAGATCTCACTAGCTATTAGTGGATAACATCACTAGCTATTAGTAAAAATTGTACACAGAGTACCCTGAAACAGAAGCTCCCCAATCATGAACCACTTTATCTGTTGTACGCCTGCACCCTCTTGTTATGTTCAGTCTGAACTCATATACCTTGTTGTTGAACTGCTCTTAGACTCGAGCAGTAAAGGCTGCTCTCAACACTCTACTGCAGTCAGCAATCCTACAGGCTCGCCCTCTCCCTGAACTTGAGCAGTTCAGACCAAACAAACTATAGGTATTTGTACTTCACCCTCTACACACAGGTAACTCAAAAATACTTGACATTCACACTGAACTAGCATATATGCA
>JAOTRK010194177.1:0-10610 GCA_028566135.1 Iris sibirica | reverse complement strand
GACCAGTAACAGGAGTGAAAACTATATCGAGGAAAACTAGGTTATGGCAATAAATTACATATTAAAGTTGTATCGGTTGAGTTAAAACAACGAGCAGGTCGTGTCTGCAAGACCTTAATGATGAAGTCTAATTAGAATTATAGGAAACTTAAATGAGAAAGGTGTTGCCCCTCCATCACCATAGTCAAGAACCCTTGGCTCATCATAATTGCAATAGAATTAATAAGATGTTGCCCCTCCATCCCTATTTTTCTCATGGGGTGATGTGATCAGTGGTTTTGGTGACAAGTCATTCGATTTGGGTAACCCTAGGACAATTTTCGAAGGTCCCACCTCTCTGCCAATAGAGATTTTGTGGTCCATCCCAACTCATTTTTGTTAGTTGAACTAACAATCCACCCGATCTGCGGTCCATTCCAATATTTATAATTTTCAGCTTATTGTAAAATATTTGATATTTTCTTAAGAAGTCAAGAACAAGCAACAATCGAATTTAGTTCTGACTAGGACATCCAACCGGTCCTAATTTTGATAATTAATCTATCTTTCTATTTTTCGGATTGGTTCTGTTCTTGCATACCTCTAATTATTTTTTGTTTGGCAAAGTAGGCTAATATTTTTGTCTCCAAACC
Source organism: Iris sibirica (assembly GCA_028566135.1). Lineage (NCBI taxonomy): Eukaryota > Viridiplantae > Streptophyta > Magnoliopsida > Asparagales > Iridaceae > Iris > Iris sibirica. The sequence continues at coordinate 9,978 of JAOTRK010194177.1, read as the reverse complement.
CGAGCAACTTAATCTGTTGACAAACTCAGGGATAGAATTCAGGTCTTTATAATGAATGTTTGTATCAATGCTGGATTTGGGAACATGCTAAGATGGAGAAGGGTGGTTTCAGGCTGCGACGAAGAAGAGAGCTCAAGTTAGGTATCTTATCTTAATTTTCTTAACAATTTGGCTCTGCCTTTCTTTCTAAGTTAAGTTTCATGCAACCCCAATGAGTCCATCTCTTTCCTGTCCACTGTGATTATATTCAGGGATATATGATGGAGGGAGAAGTTGCCAGTAGTTAGCTATCCATCTAGTTGAAATTGGCAACATATGACCACTTACATCTTGACTTTTTTATAATGAACACTTTTACATTGCTAACCAAGGAGTACCATAATCAAGGTTTTAACTTCTTCATTTATTCTTGTTGACTAAAGGTAACTGTGCGCAATAAGAAGAGAGTTGGGAATACCTACGAGATGATGCTGAAATTCAAAGGTATATCTATAAAATTTGATAGGAAAACTCCGTAAAGGGTTTGACAATTTTTTTTACAGCTGGTTACAACGAACATATGAAAGGGTCATGCCATAAAATCTATGTAGCTAATTGGCAGATAGGTAGACCTACATTTTGGATATGAAATTTAAGCACATGAAACCAAGTTCTGCTATAATATAGTCTGGATGAAAAGGGAAGATGATTTAATTTTCTATAGGAAAGCACATTCTAAAGAGTCTAGAGTAAAATGATACAATTTTCTCTATGGAGTATGAAGAACCACATCTCCCTCTCTCTATGAACATTAAGCCAAAGAGTGAAAAAGAATAGAAAATTGGAAATCCCAAGCTGCCACTTCAGTAGTCCTTAAAAAAGAAGGGCGGTTACAGAGAGACCATTGTGGAATAACAACTACCTAATTATCTCAATTTTTGGCAGATATAGAACGATTATGAAGTATATTTATTTATGTAAAATGTAAATCAAGAGTTCCGCTACTACCTCCCAAAAACATAACCAAGACTATGTGTTGTTTGCAATATTTTCAAGCAAGCTGAAGGGAGAGGAGCCCTGATTGCAGCACGTAATACCATGGCACAGTCTCCAATTGTTGGTGTCCCTCCTAATTCAATGACCTGAAATTCAAATTACATTCAACTGGTAAGGCTACTACAGCAAAACTATATCTAGAAGCAATAGTTATTGTTAAAAATTTCATTAACTGGAGAACTGCCTAGTAGTAACAATAAAGGAGGGACTTCTTGAGAACAATTGGCATGCCGGATCAAGAGAGACTTTTGAGGTTAAGAATGCAGGTTATGATCAACTATCAACCTTATGTAAAAGGATTTATTGATAACTAAGATCCTGATTCAAGAATTTAGGTAACTGGAGAATGTAGATTTACTATGCCCAATGATAAGCCCAACCCAAGAACAATAAGTTTATAAGCATTTACTACATGCAAAGTCTTTTTATCTAAACACAAGCACAGTCAAAAAGTCAACTAAATGCAAAACTTCGCCAATCCCAAGCACAGGCAGACAGTCCAATTGCAGAATAAATAATGACATGCCAGGTTCATTAGGACCCTTCTCAAATAAATTAAAAAATAATTATTTATTTATTTGAGAAATGATCCAACAATGCTCAGATTCACGTTTGCCAAAACACTAAAAGTAATTGTAAGCAGAACAAGGTAAAGAGTTCCAAATAAGTGTGATGTTAGGTAACTGACAGTAAACAACAAACGATTCCCATGTGTGAACTTCAATTATTCTGGTAACGTATACAAATGGAAGCATGTCAGAGTTATAGTTAACTTTTTCCTGATCTATTTAATGATGTTAAACCCAGAAACTTGCCTATACTGTTAGAGATTCTACATGAACAATAAACTTGCCTTTCGCATGATTTTGATTGCTAGGTCAACTTCAATTCTTGAGACCATTTTTAGGCTGTCTCATCTTCAGTTCTCTCTCCCAAGTCCAACCCCAAGCATCAGCAATGGTAAACATATCTGATACATCTCAGTACCTTAAATGCTTCTTCTTGGTTCTCCGAGAACCAGTCGTCATCTTCTTCATCCTAAATTCACATCAAATCTATAAGCATGTATATCAACACAAGCAGACAACATTTAAGAAAAATACTTACTAGAGATTATGTCAAGACTCGAGTAAATTACAGTTTGTTACAAGGAAAAATAATACACCAGAATCTATAAGCTATACTTATTCAATTGGAGTGATTAGGGTCACAATCTATGAAGCATAGGTTACCGGTACAAGTACCTGGTATGGTTCGTACCCAGTATGTCAATACATCATTTCTAAAAATCCACAGGAAGGGTACAGTTTGAGGTATATATATTATAAAGACCGAAGAGTAGTAATGTATCTTCGTGACTTTGTAAGCAAAACCAAGATCCTGAATTTCTTTCACCACATTCATCAAATTTTAGTTTAAAAACTAATTAAGTTTAAGAATATAGGAAGTTCCTAAAACATAAGTAGAAAAATTATATTTTAAAGGTTAAGGTGAAGTAACGTAAAGTACCAAAAAGTACACATGAAGTACCAAGAAGTACCTAAAATTGAAAATATAATTAAAATAAAATTTTCGCATGTGATTGTCATTTCTTCATTGTTTGCCTTAATGCGGCATAGAGATTATACAATTCCCAGTAGCAAATCATATCATCTTACTTCTCGTCTAGAGTTTTTACCTCTTAGTCTAGATTCTTTATAGTCTATGGGAATTTGGAGCGGCTCCTATTTGCATTATCTTAAATTTCATATCGAAAAGGTAGGTCTACCTATATGCCAACTAACCGAATAGGTTATATGCAATGACCATCTCATGCTTATAGTTACATTGGCTACACAATTTGGGACCAATGTAGAGGGTTAACGTCATTTTGTCAGCCGGTCATAAAAGTTTTGTGAAATCTTCCATGGAGCTTTGTTCTGCTATGTGGTAAGTACCCAGGACTACCAGTTTGTTGATTGCTGTTTGATTGGGTTTTATTACTATTCTACTCTTTTTTATTTTTATTATCTGTCGAGCTGACTGGTATTTTGAACAGGGAAATGGTTAATCAAAGAGGATAAAAAGATCAAAGGGCATCTTGATATTCCTAAATTTTCATTTGGTGAACTGGATGACCTGCAGGTGAGTTCGTGTAGTACATCCTTGAATGGTGGTAGATTAAAAAATTGCAATACAATAGTGACTATTCTACATGGGACAGCTGCAGAAGGTACAGTTGACATGATATAGAATTTGCCATCCTTTTAATTAAGTGTTAAGCATTAGGCCCACCAAAGATGCAATTTCTTCTTATTCATGTAGAATTTACCTTGATCCATTATCTTCTACCACATGAAGCCATATAACAGTTGCTTGATATGTCCCCTTAGGCTTTACCACATGAATCATCTCCTGTTGAAATGTATAAATCCTTAATGCAAACATTGGTGGTGGAGTCTGCATTTTACACAAATGAATCAATAAGAGGTTCTAAAGCTAGGACTTATTTTTGAGGATAGCACAAGTATAATGAGACTCTTTGATGGAACTCGGTAGCCCTGCCAGCTCCCTCTTCAGGAAAAAGAAAATAGAGATGCAGAGGTGAGAGTATAATGTCCAATAGTTAACTTTCCACCGAGAGAAGAGTGTATAAAAGTTCTACAAGAAAAGAAAAAAAAAACACGCTATGTACTTGAAATACGTAGATCAATTCCACCAGTGTTTGGAGAGTCATAAGGAGCCAACACTGTCAAAATTCTTGCTACAATATAACACTATACTCATGAGCCACCATGTGACAAAATAGACAACTACACAGATAATAGTAAAAACAATTGTTTATATATAATAGTAAAAATAATTGTTTATATATTTTTAAAAAAATATCTTATCAATGGACATATTCAAGGAATATGAATGCATACCTACAATAATCAGAAAAACACTTAAAATCACCTGAAAGCCATATATTTTCTGCTTCCAGATGCTTTTGTCAGAGACAATATCTTAGCATGGATGGTATTTGTTATAAAAGTCATAGAACAATTACAATATGAAAGAAGCTTGAACTAGTGGACCCTTCCTAATAGTTGACAGGATAAACTTTATTTCAGACACAAGTAAATCCATATATTTATAGTAACTGTTACCAAATTAATTATACTTATTGAAATGTAGAAATTGTATTAAAATAAAGAATCACAAGTGAACAGATGACAGTGATAGAGTTCTTACTGATTTGGTGGTTTGGTGACCCACTTCATTATATGTATTAATTACTATTCTACGCACCCAACATCTTTGAACTGCAGCCTTTTCAAGTAAAAGTACACATTTAATGGATGAGACCTCCAACTTTAACATAACTCTGCAAGACAAATCAAATGGTCGATTGTTTTGGGTAAATCCCATCACAGTAGGAAATATTAGTCTATATGGTCTTATTCTTCTGCTTATTTGTTGATCATGCAGCTTATCATGCAAGTCTTACACTATTTTGCATACATAAGAAATATAAAAAAGGCTTCCTACAATCATGGCATGCCTCTTCTAGAAACATTGGAATTGAAAATGACACCAAAGGATTGAAATTGCAAGTCGATGCATGTATACATATCCTTGTCAAGTCGATGCATGTATACGTGGATCTTGTTATTCCTTTAGTATGGAACTCAAAATTTGTATGCTTTATAGTTTTCAACATAGTATAGGATTTAGGATTTTGTTATTTCGCATCTCGTGGCACAAGGAATCAAGGTAACAGGAAGGGCCTTCTTGATACAATACATAGTCCAATGTTGTATGAAAGTGAGTGTTTTGTTCCAAACATTCAAATAACACATTAAATTTTTTATATAGCATTGACCTTGTTGTCAATTAATCAGTCTTTTCTTCTAACTCTTTGGACCATATTTTGTACATGGAAATCAAATCCAGTTTGTTCACACACCTACAAATGATCCTTAACATGAGAATCTTGGAGGTTGACAAGTTGTTCTCACCCCTTCCGAACACTAGACCTGTTGCCCTTAACTATAGGAGGCAGTTGAACTTTTTTCGAGTCAAAACTGGTCTTATCTTCTAGATATCTGGTACCACCACTTTGTTTCAAACTCATCTGGGTAAACTTAGTGGTTGCTTATTAGTTAGTCTCTAGATATCTGATCCCAGCACTTAGTTGTGTCTAGTTAGCAAAAAAAGCTTTTACCTTGATAGTATACCTTATTCTCGTGCTAGGAATCCTTGATGACAATATTGCACTTCTAGATTTGAAAGTAGGTTCTTGTCAGATTGTTTAGCTCTTCTTGGACCAATTATATGCTGAAGTTTGACCTTGGAAGTTGATTGGATGAGCCATTGGTACCCTGGATTGTGAAATATATTAGTATCATGTTAAGCCAGGAGAAAGGTAGGCAAAAGAGTATGAAGGAATCAATCAAGATGTGGACCTATCAGCAAATTGACGGCAAATTCCTGGACAAAATTGCATATCTTTGACAGAAATTGTGTCACCGAGAAAAATGGAGTTGCTACTTCCCAACATACCATTTGAGCAACTGTTGTTTCTTTTAGAGTAAAGGAAAAAAAATGCTGTAATAAGTTACCTTGAGGATCCTCTTCCTTTATCCACATTGGTGCCTTCTAATCGGACCACTACGGGTACCTTGAGTGAAACCTGGCAGATATGGCAAAAAGAAAGTGAACCATTATTATTTGCAAGATTAGAGAGAATATTTCTCCTATGAAGATAGTCATAATCAAAGCCTGTGCAATGGCCAACTATGACTAGTTCATGCTTGATCCATAGTTTGGTTTTTACGGAGCCTACTAGTAAGGCTGAAGCTTGATCTTATAAATAAGATAATCTTAAATAACAGGTAAGCCAGTCATACTTAACTCCATCAGGATAAATAGTTTATATGATTTGATATTATTATTGGAAAAGAAACTGTTTATATCTTGTCACACCAAAACAACTGCTCTTACTAGAGAAGGAGAGGGTATAAACTATTCTGCTTAGTAGGCGATCTTTCTCTATCCATCTGTTATAACACAGCCCTATAGCTGCATGATTCTTTTCTACATATCTAAGCCACCATCCCCACCCCAGTTTGCACCTACCAAATTCCATTGTTTGTTGCATAATCTCTATTTGTAGGAAAGCAACCAATGTTACTATGTATACATATAGTAATCTACTTCTGTAACTTTTCAGGATACTAACACAACCAGCCATATACATCAAGTGTTGCATCTTGTGTATAGATGGCTGAGAATGAACCAAATATTACCAGGGAAGATATAGAGAAATTTCTGATTGCAACAATATATTCACCTACAACAAAACCTGCTAAAAGTACCTTAAAAATGTGAAAGGCTGATATCTTGATATTCTTTCTTTTATCCTGCATCAACATCGTCTTTCATTAGTACTTGGAATAAAAATGTGACCTATGTGATAAACTTGAGAGATTGTAGTTTACAAAGTCACAAAATTGAAGAGGCAACAGTGTAGTAATAGAGAGTGATGATCAATAAAACTCAACTCAAGATAGAAGGGTCATCAATTACAATATGGAACCCAGGAAGATAAATGACTTCTTGCCGTTAGAGCAGCAACAGCTATGGTGCCAACTATCCACTACGAAAATGTTGCTACACAAAAGACTCGGAGACAAATTTCAGACCTTGAGGAACACAAAAGTGACCAGTGACCTCGGACTATTCATATGGGACTGAAGAGTTCACAATATCAACAGATTAACAAAGGAGAGGGTATAAACTATTCTGCTCACCAAATGCAGCATCAGATCCCTCCCTCTCTTGTTCCAGTTCAAAAAATCTGAACTAGTTCAACTAACAGGAACCCCCTCACTGTTCAGTCGACACACACACAGGAACACTTAGACACAGCCCTATGCTAACATTAAAACACACATAGACACTAATACTTAAGAACACCACACACACACAGCACAGTCAGTGATCTCTCCACATGATCCAAAATGCTCTTCTAGATTGCTTTCAATCTGTAATGTACTTGAGTCAAATATAAGTGATGGGGGCAAACTACAAGCATCTGGATAAAAACTATACCTGGCTCATTTAAATGGACTTGTCAAATCCTCTCACAAATATGGTTTGGCTATTGCTTTTCCCACCTTTTTGGTAAGAATTATTTTCGTTCCTGTCATTTCGAATGTATCAGCATCTGTAAACTAATAGCTTGCAATCGAGAATAATTTATCTCAAAACTTGTGTGAAGCTTTAGCATGAATTCTCTCTAAGATAATTTATCTCGATTAAGAACATCATTGAGGCAGGGAAAAAAAGTAAATCTATTTTCAAATATACTCATATATATTGATAGACAGATCTAGGGGACCTGCATAGAGGAAAGAAGAATCAGATTAGGTGATTTTGACCACTCCAGCCCTCCAACCCCTGCACAGACAGTACTGATGAAGGAAGTAATACTGATCATATAAGATTATATCAGCTAAAGTATGCAAAGGGTTACTACTACAATAAATTTAGTCTTGTACAATCTCCAAACATCTTCCAAGGTCTTTTCTGGGTCCAATGGAGTTCAAAAGAAAGTACAGCAAGAAACCCCATCATATAGACACTATTTTCTTTCAACCATTTTCATTTGTAAATAGAGATACAAGGACAGGTAGTACTACTACTATGATTGTTAAATCCCTAGAAAAATAAAGGATTTATCTCATAGCATAAATTGAACATCTTCATATATTTATATTTTTATATATATTTATTATTCAAATTTATTTGATCATACCAAAAATCTCACATGATTTCTACTTCCTCTGAGCTCGATGATGAAGATAGTAAAATATTGATCATTGATCACATAAGTGGAAATCAACTACAACTACAACTACAAGGAAAAAATAGTTCACTTAATAGTCATCCCCCAACTCTCTTATTTGACCTCCCTAGAGTCTCTGAGTATCCTTGATCTCCTTCCCATATATGCAGCATCATTAAGTCTTATTCTAGAGTATTACAACTTAATTGAGATAATGAGCCATACATATCAGCTAAATGTCAAGGAAAGGAAATAGGAATAGGCAAAAGGATCAATACCCGCTCTGCGGAGTATACGCTCCCCTTTCACGGGCAAAATCAAGTCTGACTCCACAACCTAATAGTTCCTGGCCATTGATTTCATATGCCTAGAATAGAAAACATCATAAAAGGTAGTGAGAAGGAAATGTTGGAATAAATATTGCAAGATGACTGCTAAAAGGATGACAAATATGGTATTCTGAAGAAACGCAGTATGAAGGAGACATCAATAACTAATAGAGAAGTTCTCAGGGAAAGAAGTTGCTGAAGTCATGCAAAGAATAGAACTTGATTACCTTTTGAGCTACTTCTTCAGAAGCAAACTCAACATGACCAAATCCTTTGAAACATCCTTCATCATCTTTAGCTAATCGTCCTCTCCAACATCATAGGACATGTTCCCAACAAATAGTGTCTTTGATCCAGATTTCTAACTCTGGCTACCTGCAGGAGTTTGTAACTACAAAGGACATAAATATTAGCCTCAACAAAAATAATAAATTGCAAGAATCAACATGATTGTGTTTGGAATTATGTACCCCTTTCTTTTCAGATGCCTTAACAGCAGTTGGTGCATCCTTCATAATGACATCATTGTCCTACAGGTTAATAACATATCAATTTGGAAAAACATAGCTATGACGTATACCTATCAGTATCTTCTAAGATGTGAAGAAGTGCAAACACATCTGATAGTGTATCACACAATTAGTTCCACCTATGGTAACTTATTAAAACCTAGTCTATTATCTGGGGAGACTACGAAACAATTCAGCTGCTTCATAAAAGACCTTTGTCATGAGACCATCCAGTTGTTACTTTACCTTTAGTTAGAGGTGATGGTATACCCCGGAAATAGCCCTCTTAAGCACAGTAAGTAATACATACTCCCACTCAGCAAAACAAGTACTTAATAATCTATTCATAGTATACATACTCCATTCATTAACTTCATACAATCTCTAGCAGTATAGTTTTCATGTGAAAAGAATAGTCACATCATCAACAATTAGAGTAACCTCTATGAGCAAAAAAAAATTTGAGTTACACGCCTTCTACATGCCATGATATCTTCTTCTCTTCGAAAGAGACGTCCTTGACATACACCATGATTGATTTTTTTTTTAAAAAACTAACCAAACAGAAATAATTACCAAAAAAATAGTAGATCTATATATGACAATCGAAACCCTAACCAAACAATTGGACAAATATTAATATAAAATTCAACATATTATCAAAATCTCAAAAGTCTACATATTTTTGTTCATTCTCCGAACTACATTCAAAGTAAAAAGTAGACAATCTTCATGAACCAACATGCGTAAATTGATCATATGAAGAACCTGCAAAAGAATAAAAAATAAAAACAGTTAAAATTAAAACATACTAATCAATTGAATATTTCAAACAACTTACTGTGCAAGTTGACATTCTCCCCTACTAACTAGTTCTTTTTCACCCTCTTCACAGCCATGATATCCTGAATAAATGAACAAAAAGAAAAAAAGATAATTAAAATAACGTACTATATAATCTTCCCACAATGATCGAGCCAGTACCAACAGAGAGACAAAATCCCTTACTATATAATCTTCCCATAATGAAAAAGGACAAGGAAGGCAGAGATCATACAAAGGTTAGTAGTTTAACAATGCATCTGTGTCAGCAACATAATCCTTGTTTTATCAAAAGACTTGTAGATGTATGTAGAAGATGTCACGGAGTTACACTAACTAGTAATTACTAACCTCACAATAGTTTCGAAGCTTAGATCGTGGTATCATATGTGGTGTCTGCTTTGGTTGTTGCAGTTGCACCTGCTTTGCTGGTTGTGTTTGCTTTGGTTGTTGTGGTTGTCTTTTTGAT
>JAOTRK010193066.1:0-10747 GCA_028566135.1 Iris sibirica | reverse complement strand
TGGACCCACCCCGAACTCCCTTTGAATCCGTCTCTGGTCAAGATATATAAAATTTTAAATTTTATTGTATGTTATTAGTGTAGACTAGAGTGGGTTGGCTTTTTTTCCTTTTCTCTATAGCATTTGTCAATGGTCTCTCTCTCTTTCTTTCTTCCTTCCTTTCTTTCCTAATGGAGGAAGAGAGAGAGAGATGTTACCAACCTCCTTGGCCAGCCCTGAGTCCTATTATAGCAAAATGCATGTCAGCACCACGTACCACTTGCTCGAGGGAATCCTACCTCCCTGTCAATTAAGGTAATGGCCCTACATTAATAGGGTAGTGTATGCATCATCATGTTCAAAAAACAAAAAGTGTGATGAGATGGGTGAGTTTGTTGGGCCTATATATGGCTAAGATGTAGTTGGCTGTTGTGTTGTGGTTGGTTGTTGTATTGTGTTTCTTGTACTAATGAATCACCATGTTCAAAAATAAAAAAGTGTGATGAGAATTAATTTTGTCGGGCCTATATATGGCTAACTGATGGTGCTATGATCAGCTAGGAGTCGTGAAACTTGCATGCAGGTTTGAACGGCCAATTCAAAGCTATCTAGCTCTTGGCTGGATAATAAAGTAGTATTTAAAATAAAGTAACCATTCTAGTGCTCTTCAATTTTAGTAGTATTTAAAATAAAATAGTAATGCTTCAAAATACTCGAGTCGTCCACTTTCCTGTCGGCAGTTTATAATCTATCCAAACGCTGGATTTACTTCTTCTTTTTTTGGTTGCAGATACCAAAAGTAACCCACTTTCAAACTAGTTTCTATGAACCAAACAGCCCACCGCGAACCAAACAGTCCCCTTAGTACACTATTTAAAGGATTACTTCTTGTCAGAGTCTTCTAGCTTCTTTTGTGTTTTGAACTTTGAAAACGCTATATATTAATTGCATTGGAGTACAATAACCTCCAGTTCTTCTCCGCCAGTTCTTCTCTGCATTGGAGTACAATAACCTCCAGTTCTTCCTTCCCTGTCTAGTGCAATCACGAGTATATATTAATATAATACTCGGCAAGCATTGGAGTACAATATGAGCACGAGAATGAAGTAGCTCATCCTCCCCTCTCTAGTTCTCTTCATCCTTCCTTTCACATTTGCAGCCGACACCTTGACACAGGGCCAAGCCGTCAAGGACGGCGGGAGCCTGCGCTCCCATCTGACAATCCTGTCAAGTGCGACCGTCATGTGGGTCGCAAACCGCGACAGGCATGTCAAGTGCGGCCGCTACGGCATCTTCACCGACGACGGCGCTCCCATCTGCAGCTGTTGGGTTGACTTCGTGCCGCGGTCCGGGGACGAGTGGCGCAACGGGAATTGGTCCGGCGGATGCGTCAGAAGAATTATGTTAGGATGCAACAACAGTACTAATGGAGACAGATTCTATAGAATGCAAGGGGTGAAGGTGCCCGATAATTCGGACTGGGCCGCGACGGCGACCAACGGAGACGACTGCCGGAGCGCTTGCCTCAACAACTGCTCCTGCAAGGCCTACGCCTACCAGTCCACCGGGATCGGGTGTCTGATGTGGGGGGTCGACCTCGTCGACGTCTACCAGTTCCCCCCGGCAGCGGTCGCGGACTCGACTTCTACGTCAAGCTTACCGGATCCGATTTGGGAGGTAACAAACAAACCTTCAGATAGATTTTACATTTTAAAGCTATAATTAGCCAACTAGGGAACCACACACTTGATTAAGAAACTTGAACAAACTTTAGTGTTACTTATATAGACATGATTTTTTATCATAGTTTCTGTTCCAAGTTATTCTTGACTAGTTTTTTTTGTGATTCCCTTGTCAATTACTGGAAAAAGCCACTGGCTGGACCCAAACAACCCATATAGCATGTCTCCATTGATCATTAGTGCATTTCTTAGAGTGCAATGCACTACTGAAAGCAAACTTGCTCGCAAACTTGGAATAGAAATAAGCATGTAGTGTGGATCATTCATTGAACTTGTGGATAACTTAACACATTGAATAGTTTTACTCATATTTTGCGGTATCGGCCGATATCGATCTGATACGGCCGATATCAATACAGTTTGGTATATTCTAATTCGATACCGACTTTTGGAATCTTTTTGCCGGTCAATTCAATAGAAAAAATTGAATAATAAAAGACTAATCAGTAAGGATAAAAAAGAAGAAAACTTTATCTATCGCAATTAAATCAATTGACAAACATTGATTACTATTTCAAAACTACAAAGAAACAACATAGTAAATATTTAAATGTTATGCTTAAATGTATAAATTTTTTCTCCCTAAAATGTTAATAATTATTTCTTTTCTGATACCAAAAAATTCGATACTCCGATCAGAAACAGCCTGAGCGTCCGATACCGATTTCGATACGAATACTGTGAACCTTAGTGTGGATCATTCAGTGAACTTATATACTGCATTCATCGAGTAGTTTTATGTGTTCAGTCTTAATGTTCTTCTAGTTGAAGATGGCAATTCTGTGACAACTACTAAATAATACTTGTATACTGCATTCATTTTTTGTGCAGCTACCAAAACGAAGAAATGGAAAGCAATTGTAATAAGTGTATCAGCAACATCATTGTTAATTATTGTCATACTATGTGTTCTTTTCTGGTGGAAATACAAAACAGCAATTAAAGGTTTTCTTTTTTCTTTTTTTCTTGTGATCAATAAGATGTAAATTGTGTTGTTAATATAAGCAAACGTTAGGGGCAGAGCAAGTTTTACTAGGAACTAGGCAATTATAGGAGCAAGGCATTTGTGTTAAGGTCGGACTATTCCGTCACCTCATTTCCCTCTTGCTCGCTGACTGCTCGCCAGAGCTCGACATCTCCTCCACCGCCATCCACCTCCCCAGGCACCCCCTCCCCCTCCCCCTCGCCTCCTCCCTCCGCTCATTCTCCTGTAGCCATTCCTCTAGTACCTTTCGGACGTCTGGCACTCCCGCCTCCGCAACCTCAGGACTGCAGACATTGTCTACAGTCTTACTTTTTCTTTCTTTTTGGGGATGTTGTACCCCTGCTGATGTGTCCTGCCCTAGTAACAAATCCGGTGGCAAACTTGTGAATAAAAAAAACCATTTGTCCTGCCCCTAGTAATATATGGGTTGCCCTTAACATTTGCCTTAATATATATAGGTTTCATAATATAAGGAACTAAATCTTGGTCATGTGTTATAGATTGGTGGAGAAGGGATCAAACACATTTCAGCTCGCCGATCTCTATGAGAGTGTCAGGACCGAGCGACAACCCGCAGGAGGGGATCTCTATGAGAGGAAGAGTACTACATGTGTCAGGACCGAGCGACAACCCGCATGAGGAGAGCGACGTCGAGCTACCGATGTTCAACTTTGATTTCTTGGCTAGTGCTACCAGTAACTTTGACGAGTCGAACAAGCTCGGAGAAGGAGGCTTCAGTAATGTTTATAAGGTACGTGTACATCGACTATAACAAGTCTATAGTGTCACAGTAGAGGGCAGAGAAAGACACGTTGTGACACGGATACGACATGTTCTTTTGTTTATCACTGGGAATCGACTAAATTTCTGATACTTGTGTGTGCTTTTTTGAAGGGTGTGCTGCCAGGAGGACAGGAAGTAGCCGTTAAGAAGCTGTCGCAGAGCTCGAGACAAGGCCAGGAGGAGTTCAAGAACGAAATGATACTGATCGCCAAGTTGCAGCACAGGAACTTGGTGAGGCTCCTAGGCTGCTGCATTCATGGCGAAGAGAGGATGCTGGTCTACAAGTACATGCCCAACAAAAGCCTAGACGTCTTCATCTTCGGTACGTGTCCCCTACACAAGGACACAGATACGACACGACACAGAAAGGACACAGCGACACAGACATAGCACCATGTTTTTGGAGTGTCCGTGCTTTCTTACTGGATGCATTTACTATGGACAGACCCAGCGAGACAACTTCTTCTAGACTGGACGACACGATACGACATCATAGAAGGGATCCCCCGGGGCCTCGTCTACCTCCACCGTGACTCGAGGTTGAGGATCGTGCACCGCGACCTCAAGGCGAGCAACATCCTGCTGGACGGGGAGATGAAGCCCAAGATATCCGACTTCGGCATGGTAAGAATCTTCGCCAGAGGCCAGAACCAAGGGAACACGATCAGGGTGGTCGGCACGTTCGGCTACATATCGCCGGAATACGTCATGGAAGGTCTCTTCTCCGGGAAGTCCGACGTATACAGCTTCGTGGTGTTAGTCCTGGAGTTTGTTTCAGGGAGGAGGAACAATAGCTTCCACAACATGACCAACATCATCAACATTGTAGGATATGTAAGTAGTCGATATCGAGATCAAAATCTACTAAGTTTTTGAGGCTACTAATAATGTACTACTATACCAATTGTTCAGGTGTGGCGATTGTGGACTGAGAAAAGAATCACCAAAATGGTGGATGCTACGATCAAGGAGTCTTGCTCGATGGCTCAGGTGCTCAGATGCGTACATGTCGGGCTTCTGTGCGTGCAGGATCACGCCAACGACAGACCGGACATCCAGTCGATTGTTCTCATGCTAGCGAGCGAAGCCGCGGTGCTCCCGACACCGAAACCTCCCACCTTCGCCCTGGAGAGAAGCCCGAACAGGACGTCGCTCACGGAGGACGCGGTCGAGTCGTACGACGTAGACGACACAACGATCACGGTGGTCGTTGCGAGATAGAAGAACTTCGTGATCTTCTGTGTGTAAATATATATGTTCCAAAACGAACGAGTGATGAACTGTTGGTGTTCTCAATTTTTGTTTTGGGAAAAATGAATTCATCTAAATGCTCAAACAGTAGCACAAAAGGAAGCCCACTTTTGGTCCTAGTTTGCAGTATCGGCTGATATCGATGCAATACAGCCTATATCGATATAGTTTGGTATGATCCGATCTGATACCGACAAATACACGATACTGACCAATATCGATATTGGGAATCCGTTATCTGGTCAATTGAGCAAAATAAATTGAACGAAAAAACCCAACCAACAATAGTGTAAAAGCATAATAAGTATGTCGAAGAATGTATATTAGAAAAACTTATCTATCGTCTGGAATGTGAACAATAAGATAATTTATTAATAGAAGGGGATTACATATATAAATGAGAGGACTAGCCTCCTGCTTATTCTCTACTCGTTGTGGATTAAATAATATAACACATAACTCAATGCTGAACACACTCCCTCAAACTGGAAAATAGATGTAAATCATGTCTAGGTTGTTACAAAAAACCCAGAGAATTAAAAGCGATTTTGTAAAGATATCAGCTATTTAATCGTCGGTCCTCACGTGGTAAAATTTTATCATCCCCTTTTGATACTCATCAGAGACGTGTATATCGATCTCAATGTGCTTCGTCCTTTAATGGAATAAAGGATTGGTGGCGATATGGATAGTAGACTGGTTATCACACCACATATTTGCTGCTTTAGATCATACTTCTTCTTCTTCCAGCTTGAGAATGAGACTTCTGACATATGAATAATAAAAAATCACTTGTCAGTGATTTCTTATCTACGGTCGAATGTCTGTTCCTGCGGCAGACCTACAAGTTAGCAACAATTTTCATATATTAATAGGGGCTATGAAATCTGTCTTTGTGTCAAGTATTAGGTATGCAAGAAGAATTAATCTAGCATGCGCCATAACTACATGATGGTTCATGTGTAGTCCCATGATTAGCAGTTGTGACTCACGGTTCAGCTCTTCACTAATGCCCACGAATAATAGCAACTGCGACCCCAGGTTCATCTCTCCACTAGCATAAAGCGAACACTAGCAGTTGTGATGTACTGTTCAGCTCTTCACTAGTAGACCTATAGTACCCACCTAAGCGATCAAGACGGTTACAATCTCTCATAGATCGACCAATTTTCAGTGCCCCAGGAACAAATTGAGAGACCTTTACCTTGTGCACAAGTTATCCGAGACTAATGCATGACATGCTGTTAGAAATGTCTTCTAGACTGTTTCTGATTTGTCCGAAGTCGAAGACGTCGAGGCCTGAATCGTGCAGGTATCACTTTCCTTAAAGTGTTTCGAGCACTCCGATGTTCGTCTTGGAGTCAGCACGCAAGAAAACCAAGGATAAGACAAGCCTTCGCCGGAGATTCGCAAGACTAGTAATATATACATGAATCTGTGTTCAACAAGATGAAGAATTAGTCCCTCCAACAATAGATTATTAGCAATCTAACAAGTAGAAGCTTACCTGCGTCGATCCATCGGCAGGCTTAATGATTTGACAAAGCTAAAACAAGCGTAGAGAAAACATTATTATACACAATTCATATATAGGATTAGAAATAAAGGAGGAGGAACCAAATAGTAGTCAAGAAATAAGAAATCGTGTACTTACGTCTTCTGAACATCCTATGCTAATTTTGATCATAGGAAAGTCAAAATGAGACAATATCAAGGTTGGCGGTATCGGTATCGGATTATTCCTATTGAGTATCAGGATTGACAGTATCGACGGTTTCGGATCGGACTATCAGATCTTTTTGGTATCGAAAAATGAACTAAATTATTAGTAATTTAGATTTTTTAAAATATTTTATACATTTAAGCATAATTGTAAGTAATTTCTATGTTCTCTTAGTAAGTTCTGAAATTGAATGAAATAATACTCATCCTTGTTGATTTATTCACCTATGATAAATAAGTTTTCTTCATTTACATGCTTTTTACAATCTTACTGTTCTTTTACATCTATAATTATTCGTCTTTTTAGTTCAAATTTCTCTACCGAATTGACTGGAAAAGAGAAACCAAAAGTTGGAATCGGCCAGTATCGAAAGCGATCGGTATCGAATCGCAACATGCCAAACTCTACTGGTATCGACCGTATCGTATCGGTATCGGCCGATACTGCAAACTATGGTTCAATCGATCGCAACAGCAATATTAGTAAATAACTAAGTCTCATTTCAAGCATCCCTCTCTACTTTCGGTTCCGGTCCGAAGGATATGGTCCATCCTACCAAATTATTTCTCCCATACCTCACTTATTCATAACATTAGAAAACCGCCTAGCTAACCTGCGTTATGCTTGCTTAATAAATTATCAGATCATCTTTTGCTTTGATATTATAAAAATACTCTGTTCCATATATATACTAGTTTTAATATAAAAATGGATGCATTGCATCACAACAAAAAATACAAAGTACATTCCAATGCATAGTGTTAGGTTGTAATATAAAAGATTCATATCGTTAAGGTTTCTAATAAATTATGCATTTCATATATAATTAACTGTAATTATTATATCCTTTTTCACAATCCGGTTTCTTTCTGGTCCATCCATGCAATTTTTCGTCAGTATGCTCAACTTAAGACGAGTTTCAAATTCGACGAGGGAACTTATTTAATATCCACTCGTCTTCTTCACTGTCAATTTATAAGTAGGAGCCTCTTGAAACTATGTCCCTCTAATGTCGAGTACACTACTCATTTGTGTCTCATGAACCCAACAATTCCAGGTGAAAGTAAGCTAAATTTGAGAACTAGAAATAAATTGGTCAAGAAAAATCACTCTAAATTCATATGCATATTCATATAGTAGTTAATCCTTTGAAAATAGTCGAGTAGCTGATATCTGAATAGTGAACATCACCAGGTTTAAGTATAATGCATAATATGAGTCTGTACATCAAGAGTCTATCTGGGGAAATTTCTCCTACAAATACCTACGAACCCTTCCTCAGTACTTAGCCTTTGAAGATTTCACTTATGTAAAGCCAATTTATGAGACGCGAAGTGAACAACTAGATATGTCGTCCGCGAGACTAAATATGCCACCCATGTGCAGCTGAGATAATTATATACTACCCATAACCAATCACTGTTGAAATGTTCCAACAGAATGGCAACACTTCAAGGCTAATAAATATACGATGGAACCTGTATACTGAAAACATATCTAATGAAGAGGCAGCCTTAAAACCATCTCTGTGTAACCTAACCGGAGGCAAAACAGAGAAAGCAGACATTTGCTTAATCTGAGGTCTAAGTCAAAGGGACTTTCCAAGTGAATTATAGATCATATCTTACTTGATATATCCATAATTGAGGAGTATCATGAAAATTGAGTACTTTAAGAGTCAAGCAATGTATTCGAAGTAAGATATATCCATACTTGTTTACTGATATGCAATTGAATATCCCTTTAATTCTGATCATATGGATCATGTCCCTTTAATTCTGATATCCAATTGAGTAATATGATCAGAATTAAGATATATCCATATCTTAATTCTCAATTGCAATGTATTCGAAGTATGATCAGAATTAAGATATATCCATATCTTAAGTATGTTTATTTATAACATCACTACAGCATGTTCTTACAAGTTTTCCAAATGGCGATGAAAGAATCTGTTCCAAACCACAAACAAAGAAAACATGTCCATCTCTTGCAAAGCCTTTTCCTGCATAACTGTGAGAATCAAAGACAACTATACCAAAGGTGACCTAGTCACAAGCATGTTCTTATACAGCATGTTCTTATAAGTTTAATTTCTTGCAAATTTTGAGGTGAAAGCAAAAGGGCACAAAAGGAACAAAAAATGCTTAGCTTAAGTTACCTGAGATCACCTAGTCACAAGCAGTAGGGAGGCAGAGCAATAAGGTGGTGCAAGTACACTCTTCCTAGGAATTACCGTTGTTAGCACATCCGTCGAATTCACTTTAGTTTTATAAGATCGATATCGTTATTGCTCCACTCTCGTATCTTGTGATATTGTATGTTGGTATGTTTCATCCAACTATGGTATTTCTAATTCTTCGTGAGATGAAATCGTGCTATAATTGTCACAAAATAACGGCAAACCTGAACTCTCCAACTAAGCCTTTTAACCAAATAATTTTCTTCGCTGCCTCTGTTGTGGTGTATTCTGAATCTGTAGTTGATAGTGGCACGATACCTTGAAGGGTGGACTTTTAACTGATTGGATAACCTGTAAGTGGATATACATAGTCCGTAAGAAATCAAACTGAAGCATAAGACGAGTATATCACATGAATATCAGCTTTTATGTAATCCGACACCGATACTTGAAAGCCTATGCAAGATATCAAGGTGAATCACTTGCCTAGAGGCAGATAGAGTACACAGAACAGAAATCATGACATTAGTAGTTGATATAGAGGTTGTTTCAATTTTTGTTGACTTGGCTCAACTATTGCTATTAGCTGTTGAGTACTCTTTGCTATTAGCTGTTTACTCTTTCTCAAAGTCGACAACATCTTATATTTATATTTGTCCAAGGGTGGTGATGGATTGGATATTTGTTTTACTATTGAGCTTCCTTTTAGTTTATACCATTTCTCAAAAGTTCTCTCATATTTTATTACTGACAGATACATGATTATTTATTATCAGGACTGCTACCTTGTGTATATTTTGACTGAGATGTCTGGAAGTACATCCATGATTTTCACTCGCACATGTGAAGCAACCCGACTTCTGTCTCTGCTTCTTAGGGAACTGGGATTAAAAGCCATCCCAATCAGCGGTCAGATGAGTCAGGTGTTCAGAATAGACATTTATGCATTCCTCAGGCATTTTCTGCTTGAACTAACAGCTTGAGAGTGGACTGGCCTATCTTTTCCTTTTTTCATTAATAGAGCTTTTGTAACTTTTGCTAGCACGATAGTTCACATCACTAATGCTTATTGTCTCTGACAGACAAAGAGATTGGGAGCCTTAAACAAGTTTAAGGCTGGAGAATGTAACGTCCTTGTGTGCACGGACGTGGCAAGTAGAGGCCTTGATATTCCTTCAGTAGATTTGGTTATCAATTATGAGATTCCAACGAATTCGAAGGTGCACCTTTGCCCTGTTTCTCTCTCTTTTCCTTCAAGTTTGTTCGCTCATATTCTTGCTATACTTGTCATATTGTATACCGCTATCTAGAATAGTTTATGTTTATTTCTTGGTTGTGAATTTAAGAAGGCAAGCCGCAGGGCAGTAATGATTATGAATTAATTGGTGATGTATAAATAATTGTCTATCAGCTAATTCTCTCTCTCTCTCTCTCTATATATATATCTCTGAAAACTGTGATGGCTTTTGATAGCTAATCCTTTGTGACGTTTGGGAACATTTTTTGTTTCACCTAAAGCTACTCATATTGGGATTAAGAAGTTAAACTGTAATGATAATCTGATAAAATTCAATTATCGTAGAAATTTTTTTATTATGCCATTTTGAAACATAAAATGGTACTTCTATATCCTTTCACCTCTTGTCTGTTGCTCGTCGAATAGTATATCTGGCTTTGTATCCATTTCTTGTCAATTTCCCATATGATGGTATCTGTCTTTCTCCTGTTGCTTCTTCAATTTTGGGAGTTATAACGTGTTCCTTTTCTCCAGCCATTTTTGCACATAAAGTCATACCTTCTATATTGAGAGGGGGTTTATCCTACATTAATTCAGTCGAGTATAAAACACCTCTGTTCTGAAATCTAATAATGGATTTTCATTATGCCATTTTGAGATATAAAAATGTACTTATTACATATCCTTCACCTCTCGTCTGTTGCTCGTTGATTAGTATATCTAGTTTTGTATCCATTTGTTGTCAATTTCTCTTATGCTGGTACCTGTCTTTCTCCTGTCGCTTCTTCAATTTTGGGAGTTATAACTTGCGTTTTCTCTCGAGCCATTTTTTCATGGAAGTCATACTTTCTATATTGAGTTGGGG
>JAOTRK010191955.1:0-10767 GCA_028566135.1 Iris sibirica | reverse complement strand
GCTTTTTTTTTCCAGAAAACCGTCATAGAAGCGGGTGTTATAAATGTTTTTTAAAAGCGTTATAGATGTCTATACCTGAAAGCGTTATTAATAGTCTTATTCATGTAACACTTATTTTTCAAAGCGTTATAAAAAAAGTGTTGATAGCCTTCTAAAAACGTTATCAATGGAATTATTTGTACCTATTAAAAAGCGTCATAAATATTACGTTCAATTCTTTTATAACGCTTATATATGTACATTTTTCCAGCATCAAATGCTCAATTCTTTTATAACGCTTATATATGTACATTTTTTCAGCATCAAATGCTCAATTCTCTTATAACGCTTATATATGTACATTTTTCCAGCATCAAGCATAGCACCAAATACAAAAAAGAGGATCCAAATTCATTTTTCCAGCATCAAACAACAAACATAGCATCGAAACATAGCATCAAACATTAATATGCAAAGTATCTAAATTACATTTTTCTTCAGCGTCAAAAAATAGTAAATATTTACGTTATACATGTACATTTTTCCAACATCCACATATGTACAATATGCTGCAGTTTTTCTAACATCCACATATATGCCCTATCTGGATCAAAATTTCAGCTCCCATGTAGAACATGTCAACCTCATTAAGCTCATAACCCTGCGAATAGAACAGAGACAATGTTTGTTTCATCAACCAAGAATTAAGGAAGAAACTTAAGTACGACAGAGAATTCGAAATCAAACCACTTGTTTTGTTTCCTCGACCATTGGTAGTGATAGTCCTCATCAATAACAATAAAATTTGGATGGATTTATTGAGCCCCACTTCAAGTCAGAAACACTGTTGCAGGCCTGCAGCATTTGCACTTGGGCGAAAACAAAAGAAAATCTAACTAAAAATATCTGAGACAGCTTTCTTATAAAATCACAAAAAGTTGAATACAAAAAATAAGTAGACTAAACTTGTAAATGTGCACATATAGATATCTGATATGCACATTAGAAGAGAAGAGTTGGGAATCTTAAGAGTTTGTGATTTACTTGGATGCTTCAATTCAAAATAAATAAGAACAGAATAGTAGCTTAGAGAAATAGACAACCACCAATTCATCACATCAAATATAATAGATTCCACTATAAGGGTGTTGCTCTTTCACAGACTGTAGAGTGGAGCGGGCTTAATTGATCGATTGTCTGAAGTGAAAGACCTAATATGAAATCACATAACCTTAGATAAAATCAGAGAAACAGACGATAATGCAGATAATATTATTCTTGTAAGAGATATTCCTCATGCAACACTAAACTACTAATATTTTGCTGATGTGGTATCCTCATGCCAATGGTATTGTAATTTCTCAAAGATACAGGTAAAAAAGTGCCACACATCCAAGACATTCGAACTTTTGTGAAACAAATGGATACTAATCTGAGATCAACTGTACAATGTACGATAATTACCAAGGAACACTTTACTACAACAGCCTACTTTTATAAGGATGAAGCCGAGGTAGAAGTGATTCCTCCTTCCAAACCAGTTCTCCCCAAATGGAAGGATCACCGAGTCATATGCCCTACCATACCCATGCTGCAGTGGAGGAGTTCCCAGAGGCTATGCCGAGGACTGACATCGATGCAGGAATGTTAAAAGAAGCAGGACATAATGATTCTTTTCTTGACATTAGATCTCCTCATATAACCACATCCTTGACCAATTTATGCTCTTCGTTGAGGAACATGCACCTGATGAGTCTGTCTCTTGCTGTTTAGTGCATGGAAGCTACTACAACAACAATCTATTCTAACCATTCATCCTTTTGAAGCTAATGCTTCTACAATATCATAATAAGGATCACCCTTCATATCATAACTGTTTCTACTATCTAATGTGCAAAGCCATTTATTGTTCGCTGAATATACTTATTGACATTACTTTATACAGTTCAAGATTTGCCTGCAAAGGAAAGACGAGAAACAGGCGATCAACCAGTTACGAGCCATGGTGATCTGTGTTAACTTCAACCTCGAATACCTCACTCTCTCAACTCATGAAGCAATTGCTTCCTGTTGCAATTGCATCTCTATCCATTCTGCTCAACCACTACTCCCCAGGAAAACTGATGCTAATGCCAGAAGTTGCAGTACTCCGCAACCTTGTTACTCTCCTCAATCGCAACCCAAAAAGCCAACATGAAATCCTTAAATTGTCTATTCCTACAATTACCTCTAAGTCAAAAATGATCCAAAAGCCCCCATATACTTGAATCTTATAAAGAGCTTTCAGAACCATGATCTACTTGAAACTGAGTAGTTGAAGATATTGTTGAGTGATTCTTTAACAATGAGTGACTTGGGAAAAACAAAAATGTCCAGAAGTGTCTTGATTAAGTAATCCCAAACACAAGAAGAGAGGTTACCTGAGTTCGGGTCATAAAACCCTTCGATGAGGGACATGACAGGGCACTTCCTGGAACCGCTGCTCCCCACCAGCACCATCGCCTTCCCGGTAGCAACGTTCAGGGAGAAACCATGCAGGACCGGCGCTTCCGGCCTCGACGTATATGCAAACTCCACATCTTTTACCTCCACGTGACCCATCACCGATCCCAACTCGATGCCCGTATCGCCGTTCCGGTCGAATGCCCGGCTTGTTGTCGATCGTGCGGTAGATCTTCACAGTGGGCACTCGCCTTGGAAAATGCGGCCACACTCGACGCTGACTGCCCAAGTGAGCTGTCAAAATATCAAACAATACACATGAACCAGTCTAGTCTAGCCAGCATAATTCTTCTTAACTGAATTAGTAATTGAAGCCTTTCTTACATTCTTCCAATCATGACAGCAAACATCGTGGCAATGGCAAGGCCGCCATTGGTGTGGTGGTGGCGGGCCAGCAGGCTGCCGTATCTTCCTAGCCTTCCGTATTGAATTGGAGGAGGCCTTGGAGTGATGACTCCATTTTCATACTTATCGCCTGAGCAAAGAAAATTGCAAACATAGCACTGAGATGAGCATCAAATCACGGATATTTACCATCTCCAGCTAATAGTTTTGGACAAAGGGCTAACACAGAAGTAGAAATTTATAGGTGTTTTTGTTCACAGGATCGATATATGATGAAAACGACTCCAAGTAAACCTGATTCCAGTATATCACGAATATACATATTGTTAGTAACTAAGCAGTTTATCCAAAAGTTCTTCAATATGTTAAAACTCACCTCTAATGTCGGTATCGCACTATATTGGGTATCGGTCAGTATCGGATCAGGATATGCCAAACTGTATCGGTATCGGACGTATCGGTATCGGCTGATACTTTAAACTATGGTTCTAAGTTTTAACTACTAAGGAGTTATAATAAACTTGTACCATAAAAGCGACTTACTAACTGTCCACAGAAGGCAATTGCATCAGGACGGAGGAAATCAATTACAAACTCCTCCTCTCTGTATACCATATACCATGTAAAATATTGAAAAGAAAAACATAGAACATGGCTATAATGTAGAGAATGACTAAAATATTTACTGTTCAAGGATAGCTAGCTCTGTTTGGTTGGCAGAACAAGACTTTAAAAAAAACTTACTTGCAAAGGGCGCAACAGCCCTCTGAATTTTCAACTGATCTATTACATATCCCAGAAGTAGATTTTGGGTTGTTTCCGTTAAAGCCATATCCCGTGTGAATCCGATACGGATGAATCTGTACAAGCTTCACATAGATACAGACACGAGCCCTGCAGGCCATGTCATTTAAATATAGATTATGAGCTTAAAAGGAATGCAAGTCAGAAAGACTAAAAATTAAAGGACTGATCCGCTAATTGTTGATAAGACTATAAATGCATTTTGCCGTTGTTAACTATGCCTGGGCCTCTGAGTACATTTGCTATTATTTGGCCCATCCTATGGGTATTCTATGAGTCCTTAAATCTGGAATACTCGGCAGAAAATAACCAGTTGAGATTTTGAAAAGAAAAATAATAAATGGCTTGTTTCTATCAAGTATATCACCTTTTTCTAAAAGATTCCTCGAAGCGAGCAAGCATCTGAACCACTGCATCAATTGGCAAAAGACCAAAAAATAATTGATAGATATAAGCATCTACTTGCCCTTATTTATCGTCTGGGATTCCATCAGAGGTTGATATGTCAGAAAGTAGAGAATTTTGAACTTTTGAGTTGGACAAACCTTATAGTCTTTCAAATTCTTCAAAAAGTTGCAAAGAAGAAAGCTCCCTATAATAGTTCCAAAGAACTTGACAATTTGCAAACATGATGGTTAGAGAATTGAGAGCGGACACGATTAGTACCAATAGCGATTGCTAGGTTCGGGTTAATTAACGTTAATTTTAACCTTTGTAGACAGAGCCATACCCTCCGTCGCCAATTTCATGGGAGGGATTGAAGCCCTTGGTGGCCTCTCCGAGCTCTTCGTAGGAGAAGAGATGGGTGTGGCAGTGGAAGCTCGTGGACTCGACGTCTTTCTTCGATGACGGAGTACTGACCGAAGGTTGGGGCTGAGAAGGATCGAGGAATGGGGACGTTGTTTATTCCTACGCCTGTAGCAGAGTAAACATAGGCCAGAAACTAAGAGGAAGCCTATGACTGAAGCGAGCACACCTGAGAATTAGTAACATATATATAGAAGAATGAATCAAACTCTATGAACTAGTGGCGAGTGAAGTAAATTATGCAGATTAACAATGAGATCTGATGATGAATTGTTACCTAATATAATTTTCCAGCTTCCCGAACTCTTTTTACCTGCAGTTGTTAGATTAAGGTGGTCAGTTTGTGGAGGGAAGCAGAGACATAATAAACTCTGTTATAGCATTCTTATCAACTCCTAAGTTTGCTTTCAAGCTCGTAACGACAGGCAGTTTGAATCGATTACTTGGTCTTGCTCCCGAACATCGACTAGTACAATCGACACCTGTTCTTCCGCAATCAAAGCAATCTGGGAAGAGTGTCCACTGTCTTGAGAACCCGGCAGACAGCAGAGAGACATCAGCCTCCTCGTAGCCATCGCCAAACGAAAGCTTCCAGTCGAACCAGAGGCTGCTCGAGGTCGGACAAGAGCCAACACTCTGGTTCCCCGAGTCAGAGGAGTAGAAGAGGCTGTAGTGACATCTCAAGCTACCCCCGACAGTCAATCGCACACACGGACTCCGACGGAGAGAACCCTTGTTGTGACATTCAGTCGAACACTTGATGTTCAAAACTGAACCAAATTATAATTGAAGAATTTGGTCGAAAATTTGTGTCAAGGAAAACTCAAGGCCAGAATAAGAGCACGGCGTGAGAAGCTCTGGAGTTGCACTGCCCACAGAGACATGGCGTGGAGCAGGAGTCCTGAATCCACTCCCATTGTTACCATTTCCATAGTATCCATTTGGCTTCCTACTATAACTGCTGCTCCTTTTCGGGATTGATCTTGGCCGATAGATCATACAAGAATGACATGTTTCTTTCATCCTCCCAAGCAAAAGTCCTGCTAATGAGATTGTCGACCATAGCTGGAACCAAGTATCAACTCAAATTCCAGTGATAACGAGGAAATCATTTTTAGTTTGTTTCTGTATTGTAGGGAACTATGTAGTACCTGGGATTTTGGTTCTAGCAAGTCGTGCCTTTTCTGCACGTCTTAGATTTAAATGAGAGCCTCTCCCTGAACTGTACCTGTTTTCATCCTGCATCAAGGAAAATAACAACATAGAACTCTTGAATGAAAAAAATGATCCAAAGTGACGAGTAGTAGAAATACGAAGGATACACTCAAACCAAAATGAAAACCGGAGAATGTAAGTAAATACCTGACACAATACCATCTTTATGTCAGCTACATATGTAAGGCCTTTTGAAAACACAGCTTGACCAAAAGCATGGAAGGAATCAATCCAAAATAATTCATCAAAACGGAATGTAAAACACTGAGCACAGTTTACTACCTACATAAACATCTAAATATTCACTTAAAAACCTGATAGTCAATATCCATTTTTCCCATTTTTGGTTGCATACGTTCACGTTGCTTCTGTTTTAGCTTCTTGTTGTCTTCTTTCTCAATGTATGTCTAGATGAATAAGAACATGAGTTGTCAATTGCTTGAACATAATGATCAGCTCAGAAAAAACCTCAAACTAATGGTAAGCATATAAGATCAAGTTATATATTTAAGATTCCACATGATAAATAAAACTGGAAGTGGATAATATTCTTTGCCACTTCACAAATATAATTGTGCATCTTGAAAATGACAGATTGCAAGTAAGTTAAGCTAAACAAAGTTCTCAATACCGTTCTAATTTTCTCTATTCCTGTTGCAGCAATGAAGTAGGGAAGTTGAAAAGGTTGTTTCTCAATACCACGTTTCTCCTGTAAAACAGAAAAAGAAAATGCATTAACACAAGAAAAATCTGGAAATTAATCTGGCCAAAAGTTTATTTTTTTCACAAGTCTAACATTCACTTTAGTTAATATGTTGTTCAACAAGACATTGAAGCTATTTCTAGCTTGTTACAGTTGAAGTTTATGAATATAGAAAGACAAGTATCTGGGTCACTTTCTTCTTAAAACATAATCTAGAACAACTACTTCTCATTCTATTATTGACAAATATCACTCTATATTAAAAGGATGGGAGGGAAAAAAATTATTTCTCATGCAAGCCTATTCAATCTCATCACATTAACTCTCGAATCCATTCCCATCTACTCTCTCTCAAGCTACAGGCTACCTAAATCGACAATGGCAAAGATGACCAAGATATTTTTAAAAAAGAATGGTGGGAACATGAAGACGAAGACAAGAAGATGCATTTCCTTTCATGGGAAAAATTCGCAACTCCTAAAAGAGAAGGCGGCATGGGCTCTAGAAATCTTGCTTGTGTAAACCAATCACTTGTCAGAAAATTTGCTTGGAGGTTCCTCACTCATCCCTCATCAACTTTGGGCTCGTTTACTTCGGGGGAGATACATTCAAAACGAGCCCTTCCGGAATGCAAAAAAGAAGACTGTAGAGCTTCACCTATATGGACCAGCATGTTGGAGTGTAAAGATATGCTTATTCGAGGAGGTTGTTAGGGAATTCGTGATGGATGGGTTAATATCTGGAATAATCCATGGATTCCCACACTGCTGCTTGGATTTAAGGTTGCATTAATGATAATGATCAATCTTAAGTCAGATTGGTCAGAGACCTTATGAATCCAAGCAGAACCTTCAATGTAAGCAAGGCAGGGAATACAGATGGAATCTCAATGTAAGCAAGGCAGACCTTATAAAATTCCTGTTCAAGGAATCTCAACCAGAACCTTCAATGTAAGCAAGGCAGGGAATAAAGATGCAGTCAAAAAAATGTCAATTAAAATGTCTGATATCGTTTCAGAATTCTAATTATGCAAAATTATTGCAAAACCTTTTGATAATCTTTCAGGTATTATTTCATAGTAAAAGAATGAGCACTTGGCACTTATGAGCAATTCCAAGATTGCCACCTTTCCCTCCTTTTCTTCTACGCCAACTGTAAGAGAAACCTGGGGAGTGGGAGTGATGTCAACAGAATTCATTGGAAAACTTCCCCCGTTCTTTTCACAACTAGGAATGTTGAGTAGCTAATTATATGCAATTACGCCCTTTGCTTAATTAACAGAGAGAAATGATCACATCACAGGAATGCCTTGATACATAATAATGCATTTGTTCATATACGGAGCACAATGGCCAACGACCACTCTCCTCAGCTTAATGACGAGATCCATGATCCATTTGGCAATAATTCCTCTGTTGTATATATGCGAAGCATAGTAGGCTAACGACATGGAGGAAGACCATCGGCAACAACATAAGCAAAGCAAATGAAATTTTTTGAAATACAAGCTACATACCAGAAATTAGTCCAATATCCCAGTAAAAGAGTAATGGTGAGCCTTCTGTACTCGAGTGATCCTTCCATAGTTTTGTCTTCCTTGTGATGATGGCATGGTAGCTGTAACCGAGTATCCACTTATTTCTCCTACAACAAAAGTCAGATGTTCAATAGCAGAAGGATAAAGCTTTTTGTGAGTAAAAAGGAAGTTGCAGAGAAAAAGGATAAGCATCATGTACTGGAATCTACAACTAGACATCCCCAAAAGCTTTGGTAGATAAAATTATTTTTTGGCTTCTAGTCTTTTGAACCAGTTACGTGCTCGGAGTTTTTTTCTTCATAACATCCACTACTTTCCACATGATTGAGTTGTTAAGTTATCCTGTGGATGCCATATTCTTCAATAACTTGCAGAAGAACCCTCAATTTAGGGATCTAAAAGCTGCATCTCAAGCCATAAGGCTCCCACATAAAGGGTGTGGGAAGGGTCTAAGACTCGAGATATACACTGCCGTGTCAAGTGAGGCCAAGTGATGCCATATTCTTCAGCAACTTTAAAAAATGCCTCAAAATTCAATTTGGAGAAAAAAAAGGAAGGTGTTCCAGTGGCACAAGGCTCTGGACTACACAGGTGGTGGGAAGGATCTTTTTACTATAGGTGGTTATATCATAAAAACTAAAACTTTTTTTTTCCTCATCATCTTTGTAAAAGGGATTTCCAGCTTCCTTGAGTCGTGTTTTAATATTTCAATAGAATCATACCCACTCTTTGAATTAAAGAATTTTGATTCTGTGGTGCCAAGGAATCCAGATTGAGCAGGGTCTAGGGAAGGTCAATATGTTCACAGCCCTGTCCATTTTGTGAGATAAGTATCTAGAGTTTTATCAAACAAGACAAGTTTTATGATTATGAGTGTTCGACTCTAAATAGGCATTCAAGAGGTCACAATATGTGGCCAAATATGTACAAGTGATCTAGCCATGACCCACATGTCAGCCAGTGTCGAACTTCCCAAGCAGAATAGAGAATAGTCTAATAAAAACACTCTCAGGTGGCTGGATGGCTTGGAAGTGTAACCAATAGGTGCACATTATTAGTCTAATAATATGATTGTAGCCGTACTTTGGTGGGGGTTGCATGAGCCAGCCGGTCAATGAAATCATAAAAAAGCAAACTCATATTTTTCTTTTCAGGAATTTTGTTAGACCAAGCTAAGCTAAGCTTTCTTACGATATGCTCACTCTTCCTCGTCCCTATCAGCTAGGACCCGGGCCCGTCCCCATGCTGGTGGCCTCACAATATCCTGTTGGTTCTTTGCCACTGGCAGCATTATGTGACCCCAAAAGGAAGACCTATAATTATATGATACTGAAAAATAGAGATGGAAAAAAAAGAAAGAAATGAAGCAGACTATAATCATGTCTCTATAGCCTTCTTCTTTTGAATGTGGTTCTTTTTCTAGAGGTATGGATAAAACTGTTGGGAGCGAAACTAGTACACGTTTTCCAAATCGAGAGAACTTGTAAGAAATATTTTATTTTTTTTGCATAAACTAGTATGCCAAAATTATAGTAAAAGCTAAATACAAATACAAAAAATTTTACGTAAAAAAATTCAGACGAAAAAATAATCATGAGACAATCGGAGTTCAATTCGAAAAGTTTCGACTAATGGAATAAAAGAAATACATCCGATTCCTTTAGAAATAACTTCTTCATCGATCCACACGAACCACCACAACAATTCATAGATGAAAATAGACCACACCGAGTGCAAGCGAGATTACTGAAGACTAGATAACAAGGAAGCACTAATGAAGAAACGATCTCCCTCCGAAACGACTACCAAAATTTTGAATCTTGCTCTTCTTCTTGGAAAGATATGGATTTTGAATCTATGGCTAGATCTAGGGTTTCGATCTCCTTGTTTAGGGCTTTTAGGGTTTTGAAGAAGAGGATTTGGGAGAATAGGGTTTGAGAGAGGCGCACGGACAAAAAAGAAGAAGCAAAATCCACATTAGACAAGAGCACCCACCCACCCAGGAAAAAAAACCCTAAAAGATCTTATCGGGAGGGTGGTCGAACCTGCAGCCGACGACGTAGCGGCACCCGCCGGTCCGCACGTAGTGGTCGTAGTCGGGCTCACCAGGACGCAGCGGATAGGGGAGCCCCCTGCCGCACTCCTCGTCCTCCTCCGGAACTTTCTCCAACGGCTCGGCGTTATTTTCCAGTCCTTCGGATCCATATGACAGATCTAGGGTTTCGATCTCCTTGTTTAGGGCTTTTAAGGTTTTGAAGAAGAGGATTTGGGAGAAGAGGGTTTGAGAGAGGCGCACGGAGAAGAGGGTTCGGGAGAGGCGTATGGAGAAGAGTTTTTTTTTCTTTTGGAGAGAGTGGCTTTTGTTGAAGAGAAAGAGAGCGCGGGGGGGGAGGGTTTTTGTCTAAGTTTTAGTTCTTTTTTTAACAACGGTTCGTAGGTTATAACATATTAATAACGGTTTCTGTTAGCCAACCGTTATTAATAGTTTATTTTTTTGATATTATTTTCTAGGTGCAGCATATTAATGACGGTTTTTGTTACAGAAACGTTATTAATAGTCCAAAACTACTATAAACCGTTATAGTAAGGCATGGTTCTGAAATTTAATAACAGTTATATAGAAACTGTCATTGTAAGTCAATATCGAGCGTTATTAATGGGGTTTTTTCTTGTAGTGAGTTTGTGCTGGAAAAACTTGGACGAAACAGCAGAAATCACGCTGGAAAGCAAACTGCGCAGACCTCATCTGCGCAGTATACAAACCGCGCATAGGTTACAAACCGCGCATAGGCTCAAATCGCGCATACGTCATTGCTTACGTCAGCGCACAGAAATCGATACACGCAATCCCACGTGGGTCGCGCAGAAATCGAGA
>JAOTRK010190846.1:0-10921 GCA_028566135.1 Iris sibirica | reverse complement strand
CTCATGGGAAGACTTCTGCAGAGTTGGCAGCTTCACTTTTGCTCGTCTTAGCAGACATTTTACAGTCCATGAACAAATCAAAGACAAAAAAATGAACAAAAAAAAAGCAGTGTGTTTTCTTACTATCAAAATTCCTACAGTTTCTTACCCCATCCAAAAAGTCCAAATGAAGGTGGCCACAAATTATCAATATCAACAGGCAATATTATAACTAACCAAAATATACTTCCAAAGACTTGCAGCAAATTATATCTTAAGAACAGATGCTCAACAGTTTCTTGATGAGTGCAACAGAAAACATTGTTGCCGTTGTTAGTAATATTTTTCCTTCAGTAATCAATCCTTGGTATTTATTTTCTTCAGAAATCAATCTACAGAAGATTAACTTTATAATCTCCCAAATTCAGAAAAGAAATGTTGGGCACTTGTAAGACGGATGATACTAATATCACTTGGCATCTCTCCTGTCAGGAATGTGGACGGGCTGGTAGAGATGGTCTGCGTTCATCTTGCATGTTTTATTATAATTATAGTGACTATGTAAGCTTCTTGAGCAAGTTATTCCACTTGAACTTATATAAGAATAATATTAAAACTGATGGTTTTTCTTTCTAGATTCGTGTTAAGCACATGCTAACTCAAGGAGTAGTAGAGCAAAGTCCCCTGGCATCAGGATCAAGAAATAGTGGTTTTGCGAGCAATGACAGAGTATTGGAAAGAAATATCAATAATCTTTTGCAAATGGTATCTAAATATAGTTTATTCTCTTATATTTTTCTTGGCAAATCCATTATATATGGTAAATTTGACTCTTTCTAGGTCAGTTATTGTGAAAATGACGTAGACTGCAGACGCATATTACAATTGATTCATTTTGGCGAGAAATTTGATCCCGCAAACTGCCAGAAGACTTGTGATAATTGCTCCAAAATACTGACTATGGTTGCGAAAGATGTCATAGATATTGCAAAACAATTGGTTAGCATCCTAAACCTTCCCTACCTACCCAGTTATGCATATACTCTATGCTTGCATCGCTGTCAAATGGCACCCAAGTTCGTGTTCATATTTGATTTCGAACATGTTTTCTGTGTTTAGGTCGAGCTAGTGAAGTCTTCAGGCCAACAAAACTCATCTGCTCATATTTTGGAAGTATTCCGGGGTTCCTTGAGCCAAAATGTAGGTTTCTAACTACCCAACTTTGGATACATACTTCTATATTGACTGTGTGACAAATTCTTGAACCTATTCTTTGTAGATTAAGAAGTACAGACATAACTCTCTGAGCCTTCATGGTGCTGGGAAACATTTAGCCAAAGGCGAAGCTTCCAGGGTTTTGCGTTATTTAGTAGTTGAGGAAATTCTGGTGGAGGATGTCAGAAAAAGTGATAATTATGGATCTGTATCATCCGTCTTGAAGGTATGCAGTTTAAGTATCTTTTGCTTCATCTGTCATTTCACATTATGCAAAAGTTTCAAATTACAATTCTTGGATCCATAAAATAGCAATTTTGGAAACCTTTTGGAATTTATGATTAATCATTTATCATGGCAGAGAGATTTGAGAGGGATGTTGTTCATAGAATTAAAACATAATGATTGATATGGAAGCTTGTGATCACACGTTGAAAGAAAGTCTATATGACCGGCTGTGCTTTATGCATTTGGGGTGTCGGGCAATTAAAAAGCATGTCCAGGAAGTGAGTATCGCTGAAATGAGAATGATAAGGTGTTATATAGTGGCAATACCTTGAAAGATGGGATAAGAAGGAGGTGACTCGTTGAGGAAAATATGAGAGAAAATCGTCACATGTGGTTCAGAGTCTCAGCCGTACACATAGACAAATAGATGCACCATTAGGAGCCATAAGGTATAGTCAAAAGGAGCTGCTAAGAACAAGGGACAGGGCCTAAACGAATTTGCATTAACGTGTGACTAAGGATATGGTTTGGGTTATTGTTAGAAAGGACATGGTCCTTAGTAGAGGGATTTAATGATTCAAAATAGCAGACCCCAATAATTTGCTGTAATGCCACTGTTGTTGTATTGGCATCTGAGATATTACTGTTTGTATGTGCAGGTAAATGAACCCAAAGCATATGATCTTTTCTCCGACAAGCTAACGATCATCCTCAGGTTTACTTTTTTACCATTCCTTTGGCCATTTTAGCTGCTGCTTTTTTTTCAAATCTTATCCCTTCTCCAGGGAGTATATATATTTCAGTGAATTTTTTGTGGGTTATTTAGTTTTAGAGTCTTGTATAATACCCCAAAATTGTGTTTAAGTCTCCATATTGTCCAGAACATGGTTTGGATCCCATCTTAGCGGTTGACTTGGGATGACTGTCAAAAATGGAGACCTAAATACAAATTTTGAACTTTATACGAGACGCTAAAGCTAAATGAAATTTTTGAATATTATGGAGACCTAAACAAGATCTAACGGTGAGTCTGGGACGAGACCCAAACCCTCTTCTGGATAATATGGAGACCTAAATCAAATTTCCAATATTATATGAGATCCTAACACTAAATAACCTATTTTTTTATCCAATCATTTTTGATGAAACTAGAGCTTGATATCCAAGTTCACACTGAAAACATGGTGGATCAGTGTATATGTCTCATGTAATAATTATGAACATTACAACTATTAAGCCTGCTCATCAGAAGTTTTGGTTAAAGTGTCTTCTAATGTTTGGTCCTATAGAATTTGATATGGTAGACACAGTCCACTGGCCACATGCATACTATTAAGCAAGATGCTCATAGTCATTTCATTATAGCTATCGACGCTGTCTGGAACTCCAGCAATATGGCGGAGTAAAGGGTGGACATTGGGGATAGTTTTTAAGCTTCTTGTATTTACTTCATGTTTGGTTGTGTTTATTGAAAGCCCGATCTCCTTTTGCCTATTTCCATGAATTAGAAACATATTTAAGTCCATTGCAACTTTTATACTCTTCTAAATGTCTCAATTAACTTGGAAACATCCTTAGCAATTCTTAGATTACCATGGACATATTTTTAACGGAAAGTACATTTAAAAATTATAGGCTTGTCTGTAATATTACTCTGTACACAAGCTGTACAATGTTTGTGCTACAAGGATAAGTATATGGTTCTGTTTTTTTTATATTTTAATTTCTTACCTTATCTTAAAATATTTCTTATAACTTCCAAAATAGTAGTAAAAACACAAAAGTAAATCTCAATTGAGCTCCATTACAGATTTCCTGCGCATGTAAAGCCGTTGAAGGTGAGAAAACCTGAGCAGACGCTCGGAAAGGGTTCATTGCTACCAAGAACTATGAACATGCCACAGAAAGATGGGCTTACTCACGAACAAATTGAAAAGGATTTGGTAATACCTTCTGCCGCTGCATTAGTTTCACCTTTAGTAGTTGATACTTCGCTTGATGATAGAAGTTTTTTGATTTGGACTAAGTGTATTCTGTTGGCAGAATCTATCAGCAAGGCTTTATGCTTCTTTGCGCATGCTTAGAACTGTGCTTGTTAAAGAAGCTGGTGAGGGAGTAATGGCTTACCATATTTTTTGGTGGGTATTTGTTCATTTTCCATGAATTAGATGTCCTTTTTTTGATTCTTCTATTATAAATTTTTATCGTATTGACTACCTTGTGATCTGTGATCCTTGTTGGCACGGTGTTTCAAATAACTCCAGAAAATGCCACATTACAGCAGATTAGCCAGAGAATTCCTAGAACCAAAGAAGAACTCCTAGAGATCAATAGCATCGGCAAGTAAGTATCCTTGTTTTCCCCTTCTAAGTTATTGTTTATATGGTTTCTTTTAGAGATGTTTATATGCTAAAAAATATAATAGAGCAAGTGAGATGGTGAATTACGTGCCAGACAACATACGGTACTCCCGAGACACAAAGCTCAGCGTAGTGGTGGTTCTCATTACCGTAGCAGTCTGTACTGTTACTGATGTTAGTGTCAATGCTAAAGGTCTTCTTGCAGCCACAATAGCAGTTTGGACTACTTCTTTGCAACAATATGTAAGTTAACCAAGTCCATATGCTTTGCATCTTTCTATTTCTATAAGAAAACTAATTCGTGGATGTAATGACGGTTCGTTCTGAAGCATCAGTGTTTAAGCTATTCTGCCTTTGATAACATATGAACTTTTCTTTAAAAGTATAGGGAATATGCTTGTCAATTCCTCTATCAGCCAGTTATTTGCAAAACCTTGTTATTATATCAAAAGAGGAACTGAATAAAATTTATATAATTCCTTCGTCTTTCTTATGAACTCATCCAACAGGGGACATGCACTACACTTCTTTGTGTCCTGTATTTCCAAGGAATCTAATTGGTGTCATGTACATTATGCATCATCATTCCCCTATGGAAAAAAATCTAATTTGTCACTTTTTCTCACAAAATAGATTGCCACTTGATATGCATGAAGTAACTTACCTCTGCAATCATGATACGGGCATGGAAACACTGACAAAATTTCAATGGTGTTTCCTAGTGTAACTTGTGGTATATGCGTCGTGTCCTACATGAAATGATACTGACATGGACAGATGTTCTGAGTATCTGAACTTTCTCAGTTTTTAAAGTGAAAGTATGAGTTTTTTTTACAAGTTCTATGATAAATTATAATCCTTCATAGATATCATCTTGATTCTATGAAACTTAAAATGTCTACTAATTTTGAAAGTTCCAATTAGAGTAAGCCTGATCTTGATGCTTCAGTATAGCAAGGTATTTGCACATCACAAGTTCCATTCTTATCCTAATTCTTACATGTCCAATTATGTTCAGTATTTTGTTTGTTTTAGTCTTGTCTTGCCCTCTTAGTTATTGTAGGAATTATCACTGCCATTTAGTTGGTTACCAGGCCAAGAAAAGAGCCCCTTTAGGCCTTTCTCCAACTGATGATCCTTCTCCTCAGTTGCCTCATCTAGGATCAATTAATGGGGTTAAACAGGTCGTCCTGCTAATTGGAGGAAGATCGGTCATTTTTAACGTTGCGCATCTCTTAGAAGGTGCAAAAGGTTTAGCGAATAATTCCCCTCATCTTTTGGTCAGCAACGAAGTTGTGACTGCTCTAGATGCCTCTCTATGCTCAACACAAGGTCCAGCAGGCAACTCTTCTCGTCTTTCATCCAGAAGCCGGGTTATGAAATCACTACTCTCAGCACAAAACTGGTCCTTTTCCAATGCCAATATCAGTTATCATACAGGTTGGTCATGAAATTGTAAAACATAAGAATACCCATGCAATTCTAGTTGAATTGACCTTTTGACTTTATTTAATGCACAACACAGAAGTGCCCAAGAAAAGGAAGCATGAGGAACATATTAATGTAATGGATAATTCAAAAGAGCCAGCAGTTACTGAAATGACAGCTGTACTTGGAAACAATCCGAAGAAGCAGGTCTAACTCATGGCTGCCTTTTGACCATCATATATAGGATTTTCTTAAATAGCATTATGTTGTTGAAGCAACAAGTGTAGAAATCTAGGTGATGCATAAATGGATACCTAGTATTAAAGCCAAATGAGGATGTAGGATTATCAGGGCTGGTGTGGGTTATTTGGGAGGCCAGGGTTTGATTCTTGGCCTCAGTGCACAAAAGAAAAGAATGATGGATGGTCTTTGGAAGTTTTGATTGTGATAAGAAAATTAGAACAACATAGAATTTTTTTTGGAAATGTTAGATTGTGATAAGAATTTTTTTTTTGGAAATGTTATACAACGTACATATAAAGTTTAAATTTCTTTTTTTCTAGCAAACAGAATTTTTTAGTTGGAATCTTAGTTTGTCTTGGTTTCCAGGAACCAAGCGAAGAAAAGTGCCTCCTAATTTTGGGAAGTTTGCATATGCCAACCACACCCTCAGGGCATATACCTCCAGTATTATCAATTCATCTGCTCCCTTGGTGTGTTATCCATCTGTATCCACATTTACACTAGTGTGATAGTATAGATGTTCCTTTGCATTCATTATTATCTCTGTATTTCTTTTTTTTCTGTTGATATTACTTAGTTTTACTGCACCATTGTATCAAAAAATGCCGGAATAAGGAAATCTGCACCATTTCTTCCTTGTTTTGTTGTATTTTGGAAGGCCCACAAGTCAAAATTTGAGGTTGGTAAAATCTGCACCATTTCTTCATTGTATTCGATGATAAAGCTTATTACTGAAATTGCTGTATTTGTCTATTGTTTTGTTCTTCTTTGAAAAACCCACAAATCAAGGTTTGAGCTAGCGATCAAATTGAGTGTAGTTTTTAAGTTTACTGCTTACTGGAGTTGGTTTAAGTTTTTAAGTTTTTAATTTAATTAGACATTTTGAAGGGCTGGGGTATATATGGGATATATGTGTGCCTTGTTCTATGGTTGTATCTTTGTCTATATGGCTCCTGTGATGGCACTAAGAAGTTACTCGGAGGAATTACCATGATTTACTGGTAGTTGAGAAGTTGGTTTATTTAGTTATTTGAAATCTATTGGCCTTCAGCTAATGTTATATTAAGTGATTTTCATTACACACTTAATCTCGGTCATCCTATGAATTGGGTTAAGATGCCAATTGCTCGGTCGATTGAATGTTGCCTGATCTTTCTTTTAGGACACAGCCTTCAGTTCTTTTGACACTGGGTTTAACCAAGTTTCTTTTGCAATGTAACTTTTGTAGGTCTCTCTCTCCGTTTTGGTTATTAAGATTGTCTAAAAGAAGTGAATCTGGAACCACTTTTTACCCCCAAGTAATTACGTTTTAATTATATGTATAGTGCAAGTGGCAACAAATAGCCAGAAACCCACAAAAAGGAATTATTGGTCTTTATGATCGAAATCTTGTTGAGTGCTAGGTTCCTTTTTAGATTACCAGTACCCTTCAAGTATTGTGGTAGTGATTTCAAATAATATCTCCAGATCAATGATTGGTTTTGATATTGCTCGAGGCATATCTTTCTGTAGTGGACTGCGATCATGTTGTCGATGAATGATCTGCTGTAAAGCTCATGTGTCAAAATTTGGTTAGGGTAGGATGAACCATTTGGTTCATGATCACTCTTGGCATATAACAATTGTCAGGAACATCAATGGTGGGGCTATCCCGGTAGGTGTCTCCAACAATACAAGATTCTCTTAAACTTTTGAGGTAGCTGGAAAGATCCACAATTTAACTATATGTTCACCTTGATGATTTGTCATGTCTTTTTCTTTCAATCACATTAGTATGCTACCACATTTTGAAGCTTGAAATTATTTGAAATTGTGTTATTGAATATAATTGTACATCAAGGGTTCTTATTGCTGATTATTGTGCAGGGATGCCAGGGAAACCACGCCTTGCAATCTTATAAAGGATTCTGAGACCATTGGAATCCCTGGTTCTAGCACCAGACATAACAACTCGACCACTACTAGGAGGGTTCATACTTCCATTCAAAGAAACATACCAACCTCCCGTGAGATGGACGAATTCTTTTCTGGTCCAGAAAAAGTCCAATAAAAAGCATTTGCAGAGAAGTATAGCATTTTATCTCACAGAATTCTTCTAAAAATCTACTCATAACCTTCATTTATGTTCTGCATACGAGTTCAACATTTCTTTGAACAATTAAGTAGAATCCCTGGAGTGAACTTAGCTAACAAGTTTAGAAAATTAGATATTAGTATATATTCTTTGAGCAAATCCTCTTTGTAGAGGAAATGATAATATTCAGAATCTATACGCATTAACTTTGAACTTGATAGCGGCCCAGATTCTCTTTATATGCTTTAATTGAATTTTTTAAATTTTTTTTGCACGTTTTTTCAGGTACAACTTTGACCCCGTTTTTCTAGTGCAAGCAGATATTATGACCTTTATGTATTTTTGTGTCTGATTTCTTTCCCTTTCATCATGGTCTTGATGACTTCACTGAATAGTTTTCTCACAGATGCTACCTATTTAGTAAATATGACTTCCAATGCAACTTATTAGCTTATCCATGTTTGGATTTATATGGTTCTGATATTTAGTAAAATATTGCAATGCTCCCATAACTAGCACTAGAATCATTATGCGTTTTTGTAATGGTACTATGTTTGCTCAATTATATTACTATAACAGTTCTCAATTATATTACTATAACAATCATACTTGTGCTGAACTGAATTTTTTTAACACGAAATCCCTTTTAACT
Organism: Iris sibirica; assembly: GCA_028566135.1. Classification (NCBI taxonomy): domain Eukaryota; kingdom Viridiplantae; phylum Streptophyta; class Magnoliopsida; order Asparagales; family Iridaceae; genus Iris; species Iris sibirica. The sequence goes on along the minus strand of JAOTRK010190846.1, from coordinate 2,742 downwards.
TGGTTAAATATCAACCACTGTTTTTCTTGTAATAGAAAAGACACCCAATTAGGAGTATCTTGTTTTAACCCTTGAAAACTCTCCGTTCCCCACTTTCTTGAGGCAGTTCTTCATTAATATTTTGATTTCCCTCTTTATTCTCTATTGAAGTCATTGATGCTTTATCTTCTCGCTGAATATTCTTCTATTCCTTTCTTTCCAAAGATGCCATATAGTTGCATTCAGTATGTGTCTGTGTAGAATATATTACACCCCTCTATTACTGATATCCTGGTTCTCCCTTTTGTTACTTAGCTCTTGGTTATTGTTAGTCAAAGTCATAGAGGCTCTGAACTCTGTCCAAATGGCTGTTAATGTAGCTGCATTGGAAGAATATGTGATCATGAATCTCCGCAGCTCGCTTGCACAGCACACATGTAGTATCTTCCACTGCCCCCATGTTGTGCTAGCCTGCCTCTACTCTCCAGTTTGCAATGTCCCTTTAATGCTGTGTAGCTGCAATATGGCATCTTCCAACAATGTCCTGACTACCATATGGTGTCATACTATTCTGCGTCTGTTTGCTTATCTCCCGATGGTCCATATGCTGACTTTAGAGTGAAATCTCCACTTGTATCCAGCTTCCAGACCAAGAAAACTTCATTTTTTCCCATTGTGAACTTCTATTTATCATCATATATTTATATTATATTCACGTGTGCGCGCGCAGAACTTGTACCCAATGCTTTAAAAAATGATGTATATATCACATACTGTGACATCTAAGACATGGATCTCACAGCATATGCTTTTCTAGTAAGGCTTAGATCATTCGCATTGAACTTTTCGATTTCAGTGGTTGCAGGTTTACTTTGCTTCAACACTATTTAAATGGGTAACATAGGTTTGGGAGCACCAGTGCAGCCGACACCTCCAGAATCTTCAGCAGCAATCCAAGCTGTGTCCACGGTAGGGTTAGAACAAGCTTCTAAGCCAAAAAAGAAGATTTGATGTGCCTGCCCTGATACAAAGAGGCTCAGAGATGAATGCATTGTGCAGCATGGTGAGGAGCCCTTGTCAAAACTCTAGCAATCATCGAACCCGATATGTTTACAGAATGCTCAATTTTTATTATATATTTTTTCTGTCTTTAAAATTTAGAGGGTCACACCATGATAATCATTGTAGAGGAAGGGATAGAGGTCTATCCTATTAACTTTTGTACCTTTATCAAGCTTGATATAGCAAGGATAAGTAATTTAAATCTTTTATCAAGCGTAATACAGCGAAAGCAGCTCTTATTCCACATACAAATGATTCACACTCGGTCCAACTTATTCTTCCACAAAAGCAGCTTGGACGTAAACCAGACATGTAAGTTCATTTGCCCGCTTATTGCTTACATCCGTATGTGGTGTGTCGTGGCACAACTTTTATTCTATCATTCCTTTAGACATTAATTTAGATGTATGGTATGGATCATCTTTGCATATTCCACAATGTAGGTATGTGTTCTATTGTTCTTCTCTCACAATGTAGCTTGAGACAGATACACCTGAGACAGAACTGGAGCCCGGAATCGATCTCCTTGGACCTGTGGACGAGACCTTTTTCGATCTCTACGATAGATATGAACCAAACAATAAGGCTGATGAGGACAATTGTTTCATATCCACTGTACGTATGAGCAAAATATATTTTACTTAAAAGCAAGTATTTGTTCATTCCATGTACATAAATGTTACTCTTTGCATCATACAACTCAAATCTGAACATGATTTCCTTGCAGAGTTATGACCCAACGACACATTTTGAGTCAACCGTACAGGATGTGCTCTCTATGTACAGCAGGATAACTGGAAAGGTAATTTTCCTATCTTGACTTACGAAAAAAAATCATGTATTTGCTCCGAAATCATGATAATTAATTGAGAAGGTTGTCATGCAGAGATAATGAAAAGTAGTAATATATCAAACGAACTACAAGTGAGCGAATAAGCTGTCAGCAATATATGTAGCTCATAAAGACTAACTATACCGCACTATTATGATTTGATCTCATCATAAGTATAGAATTTTCTTTCCTATAGACAAATCAATAGCTTTCAGTGCCTCATTATTAGTTTTGGATCATTTTCTTTACCACCTTCTAATGTAGATTCACAGGACCTATTAGTCTGTATTGTGCTATAAGATGGTCCACTCAAGGTGCTAACTGTGATATGGCTACAACATGTACCATTTTCGAGCTCAGCCTTTCAAAAAGAAATAAAGTTAATGGCATAGTTTAACTTTAAACGCCAAGAAATGTGCCTTGGGGTATCTATTCTCTTTTCCTTGTACTTTCTTAGTTTAGCCTTTTATAGGATGTTAAAAGTAATATTTGCTTGATATTGTAATAGATAATTACTGGCATAGTCGACTATGCATAATCATTCTGTGGATCATAGAAAACAAGACAAGTCTACCAAGTGCAAATCTGGCACCAAAATTAAGCTGAATAGTTGTTAATTTGGTTTTGCCAGCCATCTCTAATAAAGCTTGATGGCGCCATTATTAGTTTAGTTGTGGGTTTTGTTGGATTGGAGTAAAAAGGTTGTACAATCACGGTACTGATAATGTCATACTACTAACATAGTTTCAGTAAAATTTATTTATCAACTCAATAGCAAGATAAAATCCAAAATAGTGGGGTTCAAACCATATAGGTATCGGTCCGTGTCGGTATCTATTAGCCTGTACCTGCAGAAATTTAATTAGATG